>JAQGCS010001527.1:0-13422 GCA_034702105.1 Fuscozetes fuscipes | reverse complement strand
ACATGGGCCTACCATAGACAAAATTTCTAGAAAATTTCTCGAGATTTTGAGAAAATTTCTTTTTGGACAACTCTAAAAACCACCCTCCTAGAGCCGCCGAGCTTGCACATCCCTGATTAGGTTTAAATTATCCTTAACTCAGTTTTAATCTGGTTTAAGCTCATTTAAAAATTTTGTGAAGACATTAAACGCGAATAGCATGATGGCACAATCAGGCACATCAAGATCATAGCTATGTCGAGCCTCGCATGTTAAAGTTATGTTTTTTGTGAAAAATGTTTACCTTGAACTCTTAAAATTGTATTTTATATCTTTACTAAGCGAAGTGAAATTATAAGATTCAGACAAAGGATCATCTGAAATTTGGTCAAGCATAATTAATTGAAGGGTTCTAGATCAAATGCTGTTTGTATAAAAGGCACAAAACTATAGATTTTAGTACATTTTTAACCTGGTTATACAAAATCCGCTACAAAATAACTGAAAAATATGCACATTTTGAAACATAGCGAATGAATTAGTGCTAACTTCTAAATTGTAAAAACCCAATGAAGGGAACGACACAAGTTTCAAAAGAAACAATTTTTTCATTAATTCCTCATTTACTCTACTTTTGTCGTATAAATTCAGTTTAATTTCCGTAAATAAAGTTTAGATCTATCGTATGTGTTAAATAGAAAGTGGAGTCTATTTTCTAACCAATAGACTTATCTGTTTCTCAAATGTCTATTTATATACATCATACTAAAAATTGGTGTACATGTTCATTCCAAAAATTATATTCATATCTAGTAATGGGTTCGAAATTAGTAACAAAGTTATATTTTTTATATATGACCGCCCTGTCCACTTTCTATTTAACACATACGATAGTTCAAATAAACTAAACTAACCAAAAAAGACAAACCAGAATTTAAGGGAAATTCTGTCAATTTAAGGGAACCCCTATTTCATCAAAGTTATTTTTCGAATGAAGGTGATCGATGATATTGATGAAGGCGATTTTTCACCAAATTTTTAGAATAATGGGGATTCCTAAAAACTCACTTGGTCTTCCCTGCTTTAGCTTATAACGTGTTAAACCAAACACTAAATTGATTGTTATTTTCAATTTTACCGAAACAGAGATAAGTTTGATTACTCATGAAAATTTTTGCTAGAATATGTGTTACCAAATAATTCAACTGATTGTAGACGAAATCAGATAATTTTTATGCACTAAAATACACAAAAAGACAAATAATGTTCAACTATTGTGTGTTTATTAAGTAGGTAATTATGTGTTAAGGTTATGCTAAAATGGTTTTACTAAAATTAAAATTGTTCAAAGATATGATACTTTTTCAAATTTTAATAAATGGTTTAGTTATTCAGGTTTACTAATGACAGAACCACTATATTTGTACATAACTCATACAAATCACAAAATTTCCAATGATTAGGAACCAAATTGTAGTCAAGAGTAGAGCGGACTTTGTCCAAGTGGACTAATGCCATTTTATAAGATAGGATTCAAATAAACTGCATATAGCTAAGAAAATAGAACCTAGGTAATTTATTAGAGTTAGGAGTGGATCACTTGTTATATCTCTTTGTTTGTGATTTTAGACAAAGAATGCCCTAAAGATTGAGTGAAAGGACTCATCCTCAAGGATTCGATGCACACGAATTAATTAAAATTATTGAACTTGACTTATATGTACTTTCACTCCGAATATCGTGCTAAGAGTAAATAGTTGTTGCACCTGCTCCTTCTACTCTTTCGGGCGTTTGGGTCAACTCTTAAACGATTAACAAAATTGGGTGAAAATCAGTTAATTGTTTTATATAAGAAAATATACTTTCAGTGGATTTGTTTTGTGAGTCTTTTAACAAATATTTCGCCAAAGTTTAGACTTATTGTTTGAATCAAACATAATATCGATGTCAAAGTGAATGCCAATCAAAGTATCTGAATTGGAAAATCCAGAAATAATTTCACTGATTGACTATGGTAAAACTCTCGGATTTTCAGATTCGGATCGGATCAGACCTCACAATTTCTCGGTGGAAATAGAAATCGGCCCATAGAAATATGCATTGGAGAGAGATGAGCTGGGAATAGGTTAATCGTGAAACGGCCATTTTGGTGGGGATATCAATTGGGTGTTAATGAAATGGGGATTTGAGTTTGATTCGAACTTGTTTAATATATAAAATCGATGTAGAATTTTAATAGAAAAATACATTTTAAATTCAAAAAAAATTCTAACGCATATACTTTTTGATTTATTCGACTACACAATAAATTTCGACTTTTTTAAATTTAACCCATTTTATGTGGATTTTTTATGAATTCACATTTGGTATACTATATTACTATATAAGTCAAAAATTATTAACATTATATGAAAACTGCTTTCATATTTGAATCCCCCACAAAAATCCACATTGAAATCATATATAACATGTTATTTAATTGTCACCATTTTGGTTTTCGATATAAAAAAGTTAAAGTCGAATAACAACAAACCTATACTACATTGTTACTTTGTAAAAGTAGTGAAAAAATTCGATGAATTTTCCATTTAGATGCAATTTTGCCATAGTCAGCCGAAATTGAGTGATGCTCAAAATTCAATATTTACATATACCTATATTTATGATAGTTTGGGACAAACCTTTATTTATTTGACAATAGGAAGTTGATAAAAGAATTGATGACTGGTGCGGATGAAGAGCTACTCAACCATAATATGGAACTTTATTTGTCATTCAATTGTTTATTGTTATGCATAACATATTTGGAGGACACGAATGATTGTCGAAAGTGGTGTTTGTGAGACACCTTTCCTTAACAATAAATCATTACGACTAGTATTTTATTATTAAATGTCATTTCTATCATTCAATTCAAATACAATTAGATGTGAAAAATTAGTTCAAAGAAAAGAGAAAATAAAGTTTTAATTAAATAATAGAAAATCTATTGTTTAGTGTTTAAACAAAATATGTTTTAATATCGATATTAAGTTTGAGGCGATTACTAAAGGATCGCAGCCTTAACCTCATTCGTGTTATTAGTTTACAATTGATTAGTATTGCTTTTGTCCAGAATTTTGACCCCGAAGTCCATCACACTCTTACTTATTCTTTGAATTTGACTTTTGATCTGAGTTTTTGGAGCCAGGGAAATTTAGTATCCTTCGGAATCGAATGCCTCCTACTCAGAATACTTTTACCCTTTTTAAGTTTTCCAAAATTCTTGGTATCTTTCAATTCGACCACTTGATCCAATTCTTCGTCATTTTGTGGTCTACGACTTCCATAATCCGAATATTTTGAAGAATAATCGCGTGGTTTAGACGGTGTTAAGTCCGAAGCAGAAGATTTGGGTGGCTTTTTGCCATACTTTCTGGAACTACTTGCAACACTACCAGAACGAGAACTTGGCCTCAAAATGCCAGAAAGTCTATCCGGCTCGTCTTCAGCTCTCTTGTTGTGATGACTGACGGCTGGGATATACATAACTATCGGTTCCCTGTCATGAATATAATGGCGTTTATGTCTGTTGAGAGTATCGCTTTCTGAACTCGAATTCAGAGAATTTCCCGCAGAGTTTAAGTGACTGTGACTTAAGTAACGAATAGGAGTGGAGTGACCGGACGGACTCATTCGACCTTCTCTTATGGCAGACATGCGATTCAAAGAAGAGGTTCTCTTCTCCTGACGGTTTTTATAAGCATTAGCCAGACCTCCTCTGGTGTCATCTCTTCGAGAGTGTTCCGTCAGATCTGCAGTACTTTTATGAAGTCTGGGATTAACTCTTTCTTTGAGTTTTGTGTTCGAAAGGGTTTCTGTTTTTTGTTGGCGTTCCTTTAAATGTCTTCGATCCAAAGTGTAGGCCTGACGGGGAGGGGGAGCAAAATCCGTAAGTTTTGAATCTTTCTTTTTGTCGAAACGGGAAATAGTGGAATATGAAGTGTCACTTCCGGTCGGATATATGATTACATTGGAGGCCAACTCCCGTCTGTAATCATCGTCAACGGGTTTGTCATTTTCAGTGGTGAGCCGTCTTTGATTGGGTAAAGTGCTGACATACGAAATATCTTTTCGTTTTCTTTCAATTTCTTTGAAATGGGGTTTTGGTTCGAGGAATTCATCGTAACTTCTATTGGGATGATAGGGCTCAAAGTCATCGCTCGAGGCATTAGATATTGAAATGGTTTCTTCCAATACCTCCTGCTTTACTTCTTTTCTACCGCTTCTATTCAAACTGTCGTTCCACTCATGAGTTGGCTCTTCATACCGAGTTAGAGAACGAGATCTCAATTTAGGTGAAGATTTTGGCAAATTTACTTTCGGGCCATCGATTCCAGTATTGAAAGTAAAACCAATTCCTTTGGTTTTGTTCTTAAGGGTCCGATTGGTGTTAGTGCTATATTCGGAACCTATACCCGAATATTTGGAGTAATGGCTGAGTCCAGAGGGCGATCTTCTTTCATTCAGAGGAGTTCGGTATATAACTGTTGGATAATTTTCACTCAAATCGCTGTATTTATCACTTCTGTCATCTCTGAAGGATTTCTTCTTAGTTTTATCAACTTTACTATAAATGGCTTCACTATTAGGCAAATCTTCGCTCCAAACCTCGTGTTTCGATATTGGCGTCCGTTTCGATGGCTTTTCAGTCTTGAGTTGTGGGACATCACTATAAGCGGTTACAAAGCCATCGTTTGATGACTTGATTACGCGAACGTAACTATCGTTATCACTGGATGTGTTAAGGTGACGATTCGATTTTTTGCGATTGCACTGAATGGCCACATCTCTTACCGTAGGAATATATGAATACGAGTCATAAGTCTGCAGTTCGTTGAATAGTTTGGGTTCCTTTTCCAGGAATATTTTGTCCAAATCTTCGGTAGAAACCATCTTCTGGTCGTCGGTGGCTGGAAGTGCTCGGTGATTTCTGTAGAGTGATCGGAAGCCATCACTTCTGTCACTTCTATCACTCCTGTATTCAATGGCTTGAATCTCTGGATTACGTCTTTCTTTTGGTTGTTTGGGAACGGGTTCATAGTACTTTCGAAGCGTCTTGTTCTTCCAAATTTTAGTGCCCTCTTCCTTGGATGAAAAAGTTCGTCCCTCTCCGGGTATCTCTAACGAAGACTTTTCAAATTGGTTCCTATCGGCTATAAGCCGAGGACCAGAACTGATGGTCAACATTGAGATAATTGATTATTAATTCAATCACTCGATTAAAAAGTTTTGAAAAACTTTTATTCTGAAGGGTTTGCGCATCAAATCATCAAAATATTCAAATCATTGCTTCACTCAAACAGTTATTAAAACGAAAGTTGAGAATCAATTAAAAGTGAAAATAACTCTAAATTTTTGTACGACTAATACAAATACAAATTGATTGCATTTTCCTTAGACTACTCCTACAAATGGCCTTTCATTTGGAATAGACATATAATCCTACGCCAATTCAACTTCAATTCAAATTCAAATAAAACTCTTCTCAAGAGTTTTAGAAAAATAATTGTTAACTGGTTTTGATCGGAGAACACCTGTCGGGTCACGCATGCGGTCTATTCGGCAAAATCTGTTAACTCTTTCTTTAGATAAACATTGGTTCGGCTGTAGATCATAAGTCCCTCCTTCTGGATATAATCGAGGACTGAATCGTTGCAAGTGATGACCTTGCTAGTGCTCGCACTCAACAATGCACCATATTCACTTAATAATCGTAGGACTGATCCATAACTGAAAGCTCAGGCCTTATAATGTGTGGAAAACCTAATATCGTTGCATAAGTTATTTATAACATAAATGAAAGCACAGAATAATGAAAATCATTGAAAGGCAGTAAAACGTCTTCACCTAAATTGAGAAATTGGGTGACTTTGTGTTTCCTATTTTGATGGTATTCTTCGCCCTCTTCGCCGCCCAACACTTAATATCATTTAAAATTATTCTGAAAAATAAAAACTCTTCATTTCATTCACTCATTAAATAAGGGAACAAACGATTTGTGTTTGACATCAATATCTGGTCTCTGATTATATGCATTCATCTGAATCTTAAAGTGAATCAATTAAAGGAGAATTCATTCCTCTTTTATGATTGTTTAGCTCTAAATGGCTTTAATTCGAGAAAAGAATTAATTAAACAAAAAAGTTTCTAAACTTCTCTCAACTAAAACATGCCTTTATTTTGACCCAATTCACTAATTTTCCACCAATTGTTTGCTTATAATTACAGCAGAATTTAAAATTCAACTCAAATAAAGATAAACGTTTTTATATTTGCCATTAATTGATAATTCAGGTGAGATATGAGTGGAAGTGATGTTTCCGGTAAAGAATATGAACAAAATGATAAAAAGAAAAATATTGCAAAATATTAAACAATGCAAACATTTGTCGATAATCTTACGAATAACTTACTGTTGACTCAAAATTTGATAAAATCCATAACAATTAGAGATATGGTCACTAAACCAACATTTTATATTTAATAGGCATACCTTCTCAGCCCAAAGTACACTACTTGTGAATCGTTAGAACGGTTTGAAAAGAAGACATTTACCCAATGTTTAGGTGTGGCTACACTTCAATCTGTGCTCACTTTTAATATTAAATCAAAATAAATAAAATATCAAAGAATCGAACGAACAAAACAATACGTTTAAATGGATTTTTCTAAATTGATGCGGGTATTGCTAATGGTTGGCAATTTAGTTTGTCTAATCTTGGCTATTGTTATTCTATCGATGAGTATTGGCCACTGGCATGAGTACGCTGGCGGTGCCTTCAGTATTATAGTGGCTCTTTTCGGCCTTTTTGTGGTCTGTCTCTACAATCACGTGGTTATCTTCGGATATGCAGTTTTCGTTGGAATAGATTTGTTGGTAATGTTGGCGAATGGCATATATTTAGCGATTCTGAAGAGTGGATACTCTGACTTTTGCTTCGAGGGAAGTAATGATTACTCGAAAGCACCGAAATGGGGATGTTTTGACTGGAAAAATGGTCACTACGAGAGGGCCACTGGAGTTATGGTGTGCTTGTTTTTGGGAATAGTCTTTAGGGCCCTTAACTTCGCGAGTGCTTGTCTTTTGGGTAAATTCGTTTACGACGATCTCTATGACGACGGGGTCGGAGAAACCCGCAAATCACACGACTTGGCCGAAAGGGGCCGACAGTTCTAAACAACCAAGTTTTTGAAGAATTTTAATAATCGATGTTTCTCTACTGATAATACATTTTTTATTTCATTTTACAATATTTTAATTTGAGTAAAGTCTAATGTAATCCATTTAGTGATCATTTCTTATTTAGTAATCTATTTCTTACATATTTGTAAAACATTTTCAGAATTTTTTTAATAAAATTTTTTGAACAACAGATAACTTAATATCAGAAAATTGTTATCAACTCATTATATTAAACCACTGCTACTAAAGAGGAAATTTTCACTCTTTAGGGTTAAAAATATGAAAATACAACCACGATTAATTATTAATAACGAAATTCGCTCATAAATTAACGAGCAAGTGAATGATTTAATTGGTTCAGAGCAAACATATTGTTTGTGAAATTTTAGTAAGGCATCCTGTCAAAAGCGCTTAGTGTAAAATGTACCAATGTACAGGACCTGTATAATGTTCAAACATAGAGTAACTAATTAAGATGGACAAACATATAGATTAAATTAATCTCTAAAAATGAAATAATACAATATATACTTAAATGTATAGAAACTTAAATGATTGACACTTCAAAGAGTAAACAAGTTTAAATCAAAAATTCACAGTCATTCACAAATTTAGCAAATAATAGTTGAACCCTCTTTAATAAAAATACTAACGATTTAGAGTACGAATTTGAGAGGGCCAAAGCTGGTATAACCTATAAGTTATACATATAAGATCCACAAGAATCAATGTTATTGGTGTCCGTTTGGGGGTATTTCGAAAAATTTTTCCGCTTATATTTCAATATTCCTAATAAACTTCCAGGTTATACCAGATTTGGCCCTTGCAAATTCATACTCTAAATCGTAAGTATAGATATTTGACAGAAAAGATTTATCTGATTTATAGGTTTTTATTAAATTATAGCACATAAAGGCATCTGATCAACTGCAAAATAATCGAGAATAGTCTATAATTAGCAAGGAAATTGTTGAATTGTTTGCTTAATTTTGACTCTCCCCTAGACTTTGATTCTTTAGTAGTCATCAGAATAAGGAATCAAAACTAATGTATACTTTTATTTTCATATCGTTTTAAATGATATCTCTTGAGTTAAAATAATATGAATTTTAAGCACAAATTATTTTCATTTAATCAATGGTAAGAAGAATATAAAGATAATTCCGACTCAAACTAGTAAATTTAGTGATAGTTTCTATGGGAATGATCACAAATGAACTAACCTCGATCTCATTTATAATAATTTGGATTTATAATTATTTGTCTTCAAATAATACAGAAATATCACAAAATTAAGAACTGCTTAAAGTTAATTTGCCATAAGTTATATTACCATCTATACTAAACTGTTAGTGCAATACCAAGTTACAAATTCAATTGTGATGAGTTGATAATAAAACATATTTGATATTTGATTGATAAGTTATAATAAGTTAAATTTGAATATTTGAAGATCTTATCATTTTTTCCGCACATAAAGTGTTTATTAATCGGATTTAAATGTTTTTTTGTGTCAATTGTTGTGATTATGGAATTGTTTTCAAAACCAAAATAATTGAGCGAATGAATGAATATCTGACAAATAGAGCCAATGTCACCGACTGTCCGCCCACTTATAATATTAACTACCATTGAATTCCTTACGGAATTTCAGTCCTTTTGTGGACACTTATTAATATTCATTATAAATGCACCTTCTTAAAATAACCAGCCATAACAAATATTGCAACTTTCACAACTGCTGTTCGCATAACGTTCAGTTAATCTGTTAATCTGATTATCAAAGTTGAATTTTATAAATTAGGTTAAAATTCACAAGCGGTGAATCTAACAAGTTTCAAATTGATAGCATGTAAAATTGCCTCCAAATACAAATTTGAATGCTGAGCGCAATGTTTGAACACAGGGCACTAATGAACTGGGTTCAAAGTTGATAAATAGGTTTAACAGAGAATCGATTAGTTTCAGAAAGATATAAATTTGAGGAAATGGGCCAAGTGACCTTCGTTATCTTAAGGAAAATATGTGACTTTGTATTACCTAATTTGGTCAATCATCAATAATATATTTAAAAACATTATTTAAAGAGATTTCATTATAAGAACCAAAAAACAACAGAAATTTTTTGTTCAAGCAATAAGCTTTTCAATGCATTAGCTTAGTACAAAGGTTTAGCAAGTATTGCACTTCAAGTACAATCCTTGCTAAACCTTTGTACTAAGCTAATGCATTGAAAAGCTTATTACTTGAACAAAAAATTTCTGTTGTTTTTTGGTTCTTATAATGTAATCTCTTTTTACATGTTTGCTTGCTTTCTTGCTTGCTTCACAGTGTGTTCTGATTGGTTATCCATTTGATTGATAGTATTGTGTATTTGTGACACTATTCAGTCATTATTCAAATTTTGTCAAACAATGCGCTCACATAACAGTTAGGATTTGCATTCAAATCAGTTATTACAGCACTTCTTCAACAACTCTTCATTAAATAATATTACAGTTTCTTTCTCTAAACCACGAAACAACTAGCTATAATAATTGCGCTAGTTGAATCAAATGTGAGATTCATTATGTAAAATGTATTACATAATGATTGTGATTATGTATTTAATGTAATGTCGAGACACTAACGCCCTCTCCTTTCATACAATCAAATGATTACATATTTTTTGGTCAATAATTGGATTGAATGGAGAAAAACAATAATTATTGTCAAATGAATTCAATTCAATTCAATTTTGAAACATTTTAACAAATTTTGAAATCAATTTAATAAACAGACGTTTCAAATGAGTTCAACTAATTTTGGTTTGTATTCAACCATTTTCTAAATAAATTCATATATTCAATGAAAATAATAGAAATTGCGGTCAAAAGTGAATTATTGAAGGAATGATTGTTTCCTGGGTCATTAATGAGTCACTCCCTATAAGTTTTAGTCTGTGTTTTATTTTAAATTTAATTAAAATTTTAGCTCACAATTCAATTTGAATTTTAATTAATTCTCAGAACTGAATCATTTATTTTTAAATAAAACCTTTAGTTTAAAACTGTTTGAAATGATTTTATTTAAAGTTTGATTTATTTGATCGCAATTCCTATCAACAAATCAAAACTGAATTTACATTTTATTGATATGAAAAATATTGTTTAAAATAAAAGGATCGCTATTATCACTGATAATAACGGGCAGTGTTTGGGGTATTTCAACGCCACTTCTCAAGAGATATGGAAAAGATATGGAGAAAGTGCATCACTCAAACAAATTGATTGAATCTTTGTTACAATTTAAATCAATGTTCACAAATTGGAAGGTTTTATATGAATTTTAGTTTATAACTATAACTGCATAATTATTTAATGCATACAAATTCTACCTAGATAATATTTTCAAAAAGTAATAATAAGTGTAATTGAGATCTTATGCTTATTTAGTATTTGCTGTCATTTCTGGTCAACCAAAGCGGTTCTGTATTATATACTATCAGTTTGTCATACAATCCGATAACAACAGCCGTTCCCATAACCAATGCTCTCAACTTCATATTTGTTGTGATTAGTGGAAGAATTCTGGGCGAAACATCTCTTGACTTGAGTACAATATTATCAAATCATTTACAAAATTCTAATTAAATTTGTTCTTAGAATCACTGTTAGGAGCATTTCTGGTAGTAATCGGAATAATTCTGTGTCTTTTGAACCAACATTTAGACATTTGAAATAATACCACAAAACATATTCTTATAACACATTTATACTCAATAAATAAAACTAACGAATGAATAAGGTAATTTTTAAAGTATTTCAACATTCCAAAGAATATTCTTATTTTCTAAACAAAAATAAGATCAATATTTTTAATACTTTTTCTAATAAAATGATTAAAGAAAACGTTTGTATAAAAAACTCAAAACTTTTTTGCGCCAAAATTTAAGAACAAATGATTAAAATAAACAAAATGTCACAAAAATATGATTTAAAAAACTATTGAGTGTTTGAATCAATGATAAACTTAAACAAACAAAATATGATTAAATATGTTTTTCTTTTGGATAACTATAAAACCTATCGATTATTGCTTTAGAAATACTTCCGGGAATTCTTTGATTTTTACGGATCAGATCTTCGATGGCGATCGCCGTCTGAAACAACAATTTTAATAAATGGAATAAATATCGAACAGAATTTACTTTTTGTGCCAATTGTTCGGCAGTAATGGTTGGATCGAATTGAATGGGTCTACCGATAATTGTTCTGAGTTTGACGGGAAAACCACCGTAAATGGGAACCACAGGAAGTTTAATTCGTTCATAAATTCTTCTGAAAAAGTTTTGACCGATTCGTATGGAACGGAATGCCTCCCGAATATTTTGAGTAAAAACGGGAATAATAGGCACCTGTGCTTCGAGGGCTACTTTCGCAAAACCTACTCTTTGGCCCCAAATCAGACGATAGCGTTCGTCACCGAATTGAGCTGTTATTCAATCAATTAATTTAGTTTTTGATCTGACGCTCAAATAGTTGGCAGACCTTCGCGAACACCCCCGGGAGCTATGGACAGTAAATCACCGCCTTTTAACACATTCGTACAGCCATTGATAGAGCCGGGAAACACTTGAAGAACTTCCATCATTAGTTTCCATCCTTTATGTCAACAAATAAATCAATTAATAAAATAGATGTCAAACATATTAAATACCGGGAATCCTGAAGAGGAAGTGGTCGCCGACCGCTCGTATCAAACGTTGCTTATAGAGTACACATTTGGCAGATAAGTAGTAATAATCGAGAGGAATGGCCCCGTGAT
Organism: Fuscozetes fuscipes; assembly: GCA_034702105.1. Classification (NCBI taxonomy): domain Eukaryota; kingdom Metazoa; phylum Arthropoda; class Arachnida; order Sarcoptiformes; family Ceratozetidae; genus Fuscozetes; species Fuscozetes fuscipes. The sequence goes on along the minus strand of JAQGCS010001527.1, from coordinate 1,412 downwards.
AATACACTATGAGAGCCGGGCCCTCCGCTGGAATGTTCTCGAAGCCAATAACTTCATAGCCATACCAGATGTAGCCATGGGCCTCCCAAAGGACGGCTACCGCATGAAGTGCTCCATCCCAGTAGTGCTTGCGCTCAAATGCATCTTTGATCTTGGCCAAATCCAACTTCTGTCTGTGTCTGTATATGAAGATAATGAGAGCCGACAAATACAACAATAATATTATGAGAAGTGGTAACAGAAATGTTATCTGAAATCAAAGCCAAGCATTGTATCAAAAAATTATGTGGAAGTGTTGTCATCACTGACCACTACGGGAGTGAAGAGCCATATCAGCCATTTTAGGACATCGATGTCTACATAGTTCTCCAGAGATGACAAATTCAGTTTATAGTAAGTATAATTAGCAACTGATTCGTGAAATTTTAGTAAATTCATAAAATTAACTGATTTGACAGTCGTTTGAATCATAAGTCACTAAATCAGTGAAAACACAATTTTCTTCAAAAATTGAATTTCATTATAATTTTATTAAACAAAAGACCGGTATTTTACACAACAATCCCAGTAAACAAAATAATTGTCATTTAAATTACAACCACTTTAAACGTAATACAAATATTGTCAGTCCTTAAGGTATACCTATTTTAAGATCCAAAACAATATTTATATTTTTGAAGGCTTTAATCAATGTATTGAACTTCATTTTGTCAGACCTTTCAATAAATGTTAGCAAATAATACGTTACTTATGTTTTAATTCAATCTTTGTCTCTGTCTGTAAGAGAGAGACAAATGCCTCCTTTTGAGCTCAAGCATTATAACCAGGGATGCCCAAGGGGGTGTATTTTTTATTTGTCCCAAAATCAACTTAGATGACCCCTATGACCTCTCAAATGACCTCTAAAATGATTTTTCAGTGAAAAATTTTTTGGGACCACCTTTCCGAAAATCCGAAAATTATGATTCAAATCCGAGTAGTTTTGAATAAAAGGAAGAGTTTGCTCTATGCCTTAAGAATAAAGACAAACCTCGATTAATGACATAAAAATGATTTTGATTGATAATTTTATCTTTCAGGTATACCATTTTCTGACGCCAAAAATGGTAGTATTTCTCTGAGTTTCGCGAGAATCCATAGGATTTAAAAAAAACTGGGAAAAGTCAATTGCTGAACTTCCTTGCTAAAGTAGACGATTACATGATGAACATTACTTTCAAGATGTGAATTTGATCATTTTATTTTATTTTTTAGTCATCTCATATTCGATTTTTAAAACTAATTTATTAGATATTAAGTATTGTTTATTAATAAGATGCAAACTATTTGGATCTTATAATAATAGTTTATTAATCATTAAAACTTGTCAATGATTACATAGAGTAGATATAATGTCAAATAAAAGTTTTACA
>JAQGCS010001526.1:0-13424 GCA_034702105.1 Fuscozetes fuscipes | reverse complement strand
GTCGGGGCTCTCCATATGGTTGACTTAAACCGGGGTTTGACTTATATTGAGTTGACTTAAGGCGGGTTCTGACTGTAAATACTAATCAATTTCATATTCAAATGTATGAATTTTTTAAAACGTGAAATACTTATTTGCTTCACATAATTATTAATTTTGTTTACTAAAACTTATTTGTAATTTTGGATAGGGTTGGATAGGATAGGTAGGGTTAGGTGAAGTCAGAAAAGACGTGGTAGGGTGGTGTAGTTGTACAGTAGGTTTAAGCTCGGCCGCTCTAGGGAGTATTGGAGGTGGGTTTTCACCAAATATTTGCGGGGGTATACCTGTAATGTTGAATTTTTCTACGAAACGGGACACAAATTTTGTACCAGTCTTATTTTAATTAGAATTGGACAAGTAGGATGCCACCTGCTAAAAAGCATAAAACCACTTATAACGAACAATTAAATTTTAATATTCGGTACAATTTTCAAGAATAAAACAGGGGATCACTGAAAAGGGATGAAACAAATCCCTAAATTTGTTAATCTTTTTTTATTGAAACATTATAGGTCAGGGATGACCAAGCTTTTGGTCTCTAGGGGGGGTCTAGGGTAGGGAGTTTTCAAAATTTTTCTAGGGGGTCTAGGGTTTTTTTTGAATTTGCCGCCAATAAAAATTACAAGTACAGTCAAACCCCGGTTTAGGTCAACCATATGGAGAACAAGCCCAGACCTCTCCTATGGAGCTCTTAATGTTAAAAGACTTCGATTTAAGTCAAAATTCGATATAAGTCAATGTTTTTGAAAGCCCCATCAGTTGACCTAAATCGGGGCCTGACTATATTTGCCCCCTCGCTTCGCTCGGCAAAAAAACGCAGCCTCAATCCCTTCCTCTATATAAACAGCCTCTGCTCTTTCTCCTTTTCCTCTCTTTCTCAGTGGGGAAGGGGGCATAGTGAGAAAACTTTACATAATAATAATCTATATCATAGTATTCGTCTAAACCCTTATTTTATAAGTTTTATACTTTTAATCTTATCTTAAATTGTAATAAATATTTAATATTTAAATCGTTGGCAGAGGATATCATTGTTAGGTTGAGTGCAATACGAGTTTAATCAATAAATATAATTCCATTACAATTATAGACATCACATATTCTTAGAAACGAATAAGACTATCAATGAAATGACTTACGCTTTCGTTCGATTCAATTATGACTTCTTCGAGGTTTTTCACGCGATGTCCGATCAAATAGACGCCATTTGACCAAACAATACAGTCTTCGTGAACCCAAACCTCCGAATTGGATAAATGAGAAGACGTGGCTTCGGTCTCATTTTGTGGCGAAACTATAGTTTTAGAGCATTGTTTGGGTCGACCCCTGTTTGTTGTCTCTTCACTGATCTCAGATTTTCTTCTCCGACCCCTCTTTTCACTTAACTTCTGTTCACAACTGATCACTGAATCGATTGTTTTGTCGTAAGAGTCAAACAAATAACTTTGTGATCGAATTGTAGACGAGATCTGTCCTGAAGTTGATGTAGAAGTGGTCTGTGATGGGTGTGATTTATTCTTATCGTCAAACGATATAAGATAGGGACCAAACAGATCACCCAAACCCTTATAATGTGGCCCTTTATGACATAGAGCACAGACCCAAGACTTGTCACTTGTATTGAGATCGTAATGTGGAGAAAGAGTAGAAACTACTTTCTTAGATGAGACCATTAGTGAAGGCCTTCGATTAGGTTTAGTCGGTTCTGTTTTTGTAGAAATCGATTTCATTTTGACGTCTTTGTCGTCTTCTGGTTTAGAGGATGCGTTAACAATAGAATATCGGGTCGAATCTCTTCCCCTCATTTTCTCCATTCGAATGAATGGGCCAACAGTTTTCTTACGTTTTGAGGTTTGTTTCAAAGGGTTAACGACTGCCAGTTCATCGAATCCATGGGGGTCCACACTAACACTCGTGTTAATTCCGATTTCTTGTGTAATCAGTTTTTTGGATTTCTTAGTAGAGGCGCCAGAATCTGAACGATTGGCTTCACTATTATTATCGTCACTATTTCTTCGGTTTTTACTGCCGAAGGGTCGACCACGCTTCTTCTTACCCGATTGCGGTCTCGTATTATTTGGAGGAATAAACTCTTGAGCTGGAGTTGAGCTTTGAGATGATGACACTGAAGGAGCCCAAGAACCAGAACCACACTGAGTGGGTCTATATGAGGGTTGGTATGGCAAACAATTGGAAGGACCAGCAGACGGCAAATAGTTGGTTTGAGGCAGTCGAGGGTTTTGTCCCATATTGTTATGCGACCACTGCGACCAATTCTTTTGGTCTGAGTATCGGTTATAATAGTCTTTTTCCATTTGCCAGATATGCGACGCTCGACTCTCGCTATAAGCTGTGTTTTCTGAGTCCGAAGATTGCAGAGAATCTCTGGATTCGGTTCGTTTGCATACAGGAGGGGTCATGTGTTCGGCCATCACTTCTTGTGATAATTTAGGAGACACTTCGCTTTTCGGCAAAGAAGAGTCCAATTTTTTCGAAGGAATTTCTCCATTGATTCCAACCGAAGAGTTACTGATATTATTGGCAACTCTGGAATTGATTCTATGGACAGCTTCTGCTTTGGGTTCGTCCAGATTTGAGTAAATGAGATCATTATCACCGTTGGAACTCTTAGATGTGTTGGTCTCACACTTCTTAAGCTCGATATCACTTTCGTTTAACTGTTGGGAAACCTCTTTCTTATCGCCGGGAATGTCAGAAGAGTTGAGGTTAGGGCTGGGATGAGGGGGAGTACACAATCTATTTTGATCCAGATTATAATAAGTAGGATATGGACTGTCCGGATCATTGTTCACATTCTGATCATTATTATAGTTCTTAAGAGTTGAGTTGGAATTCATTTCGACCGAACCGTTGTTATAAGAGGTGCGGCCGTCAGTGTTGTCTGATTCAGTCATTACCATCTTTTGCAAAGATTGCAACGGATTGGAAGCACTCCTGTGACTAGAGTTATGGTTTTGATTATTGAAGGCAATCCCTGTCTTTCCCTTTTGTACCGACAGTTGTGAAGCGTCGCTATGTGTTGAATGAGAAGAGTGTGAGGCCGAGAACTGTTGGGTGGGCACTGATGACATATGACTGGGCGAGCGGTTTATAGATGTGTGTTGGGAAATCGGTGAGGGGGTGGTGGAGGGGGAAGACAACACATTTGGTGAGCGGGACCATTCTTGAGGTGATTGCGAGGAGGGCCGGTGTTGAATAGGAGTGCCACTATAGTTATTACCAGCATTGCAATGAGGAGAACGCAATGGTGGTGAACCCAAACTTTGGTTTCTGGACACGAGTGGAGGCGGAGGTATTCCCTGATTATAATTGTGCGAATTGTGTGACATTTGGTCTGAATTCCAATACTTTATATTAGATGAAGGAATCGGTTGTCGTATTGCCGGAGGAATATTAGCTGCGTATGGATTGCACGTGTCGTACATCTCATTGTACTGACTCACTGGTTGGCCATAACTCTGACCCGAATTCGATGAATTGTAATGAAGATGAGACGAATGCGATGTCGGACTACCGGTGCTGTAATGGTTTTGATCGGAATAATTCGATGGATGCGAGCCTTCCGTTTGATATGTTAGATAATTGTTGGACACTCCGGTAGGGCTCTGCCGAAAGGCAAACATTTGTGATTATACCGAAGAAAATTCGAGAATCAAATGTAAGATAAAAATGAATACTCACGAGAACGTGATTCTCATAGTTCCGATTGGAGTAGAGGTCAGTGCTTACCACTGATGGCCCTGTTCACATATAAACCAAGAGATTAGTGACCAAACTTTTAATTGACTTTAATTCTTAATTGTATTACACTTTTAAGCAAAAGTTTGTGAAACAGAACACAAAATGTGAACTAATGTTGATTTATACAAAAGCCTATCAAAGAGAGTGATAGAGAGTGACCTTGAAATTAATGTTAACTATGAATAATGAAATAACTTTTACCAAAACCTCTTTCAACGTTAGAATCAAATGATTGGAATAATAATAAAATTAAAGATTAATTTTATTGATTTCCTCCACTTTTTAACAATAGTTACGAATCAAAGGTTTGAACAAAACTGAGATAAACTTCTTTAATGATATTATTTATAAAATAAGTAATAATGAGTTTTCAACAAACAAAAGGTGTTTTAATGCACAGCATATAAACGGCGCAATGCTTGAAATGCAAGTATTAAATGCGTTCGATAATACCTTGATATGGAGGGCCCGGACTCTGCATATTTCATATAAAATTTTATTTGATATCCTCTTCAATGAGATTCAGATAAACTGCAAATCAAAAGAATTAATCAATTAATCAATTATTACATTTTTTATTCAATTAAAATATACTAAAAGCAAAACACAAAAAATAGTTTGACTTTTAATCACTCTTTGAGTAATTCATTTAAAAGTCAATCAATTGTTTAAATATCAAATTCTCAATCAATTGGAAAATTTAATTCTTGATTACACTTATTTATTCTAACCATGTTAATATGTTAATTGATTGTCGCCAACTTGATATTTTCTTTTTTATGGATTGGTTCTTCGATAATTGAAATTGAGAATGTTATCAATGCAATTTCAACTATCCATAGTATATTTGAAAGATTAAAACAATTGTGACCACAAATTGTTACAATAAAAACTCGATCGTGGACTTCGCGTTCATGTACCTAGTTCGATTCTATCCCTCAAATTCGAAAACTAAAACTCATTGCCAACTGACTAATGCTGTCCCTCTTGTTCGTATCCCTGACTCAATTCTGTCCTCAATTATTAAAACCAATTTTATAGATTTCAGTGCTTTTTTAAGGTTCTTTCGTATGCCTAACACTAAACAACTCTAATATAAGTCTTTTAAAACCTCAAATCATTTAAACATTTAAATACAATAACTTCCCAGATTAGATTATTTTACCAAGAAAATAAGAAATGTCAATTTCATCTAATTTAGTTTAAAATTGTTAAGAAATGCGGTAAACTTATTACAAAACATGGTTCGTACAAACTTTAGTGCAATTAATGTTAGTTTCGCTCCTATGCCTCGATTGTTTGGAACTGGTCCAACCACACCAATGAGTATTTACTTGTCTTTAGCTTTTGATGAGTCTTTCTTAAAGTACTTAAATAAAGCAACATTTTCTGTTTGTATCATGGTTTATTGTCTTTATAAAGAATTGAGAATTTAACAAATATTAAAGTTTTTGCTAAGTTCTCCTAACTGTGAACATTGAGATGTGCGTCAATGGGTCGGCATCACTGACTCCCAGTAACTGTAGAGAACATTAGATTTTGATTTGACTCTATTTTGGACATACATTCAAAATGTAAATTAGAGTCAAACTGCTGTCAATTTTGAACATTTTGGGAAAAATATTTAAACTGATTCGAGATTCAGAGATGAAATACACGATCGGATCGAGAGCTCAGGTATTGCTATTGTGGTGTTTGGCATCGATTTTACTGAGTCTGACACATGAGTAGAGCAGATGAGGACAACTCCCCAACCAATACATCAGTCGATATACGACTGACACTTGAGTTAGACTTAGACTATAGGCTATATATAAGACAGAATATAATTCAAACCATAATCAATAAGAAGACAATTACTTTGATTCCAATTAAAATCAATACAAAAACAATGGAAACAAAAATTTGGGACTCATTTGTGGCAAAAGAACTGCTTTTCGCAAATCTTAAATTTGATTACTTGAGAATTGGTTGGGAATTGCTTCCGGCATATCTCACATCAACACATATACAAACAGACAAACAATTAATAAATTAAACATTTCTTACAAATTAATACAATTAAGGTTTTGTCAAATGAATGTTGCAAGATGCAAACTGTTCCTCACGCCATCAAATGCTCTTAAAACTCCTTTCAAATATTCACGTTATTTGGAATAATAAAAAGATGAGTTTTTAATGATTAGAATTGAATTGAAATGCAATCAAAGATTTGTAAGATTAGAGATTTGAGAACATCTTTGGAGGCAATGAACGCATAGTTATGTCAAACACCGAATACACAAAACTTGATTCAATTAGTCAACAGTGAGTCCTAGCAATTGCTTACCCGAACCGGTGGTCAAATCAATGCGACCAATCGATTGGCGATAAAGTGACCATATCTTCAGTTATTTTGGCGATTCTTATGACAGACGTCTTGAAAACAAACAATATTTGATTGAAAACATTGAGTGAAGGCTTAGAAAGACTTTGAAGTGAGTGAACCGCCAAACAATGCAATACAGCTCTCAATAGTTATCACACTAACCAATCAAATCATACTAAATATGACGCGCCATATATGACTCCTTACAATACATCACCATGTTCATATCCTATCTACTCGAATTGTATCATTTTAATGTCATCTCTGTGTTATAAATGTGACTACCATCATTATTCCCCATTTAATGAGCAACTTTATTGATTTACATTATTTAAGATCATATTATGAGCTAATTTACAATTTAAACTCAATTTATCCGGCAAACAGAATTATCAAATTGGAAACAGTCCAATTAAGGACTGATTGCCAACACTTTAATTTTATATGACCACTTGATTTTGGTGAGGGCGTTCATGAGGGCAATGATGAGGGCATTGATGAGGACAACCCTCTGCGTAATGTTCGCAATTCGACTCAAAATATTTATTTGTGAACCAACGGAAAGATTTAATCGTTTATTAAATAATAATCTAATGTTTGATAGAATCAAATATATATATATAACAAATAGTAATTTAAATACATTTGCTTTAAATAAAAACTTATGAATGAAATAAATTTCTGAAATGAACTAAAAATATGGAAAATCTAAACATTTTTAGTATTGTTTCGAATTAAAAGAATCGTTGGATTCTAAGAAATAAATAAAATGTAAATTTATATAAATTCAATACATATAATGTCACACTTTATGGCAAATAAAACGAATCTGTTTTAAGCGATTATCGCATTTATAAATAAAATCGACACATATTTCAAAAGTGATCATTAATTCGAGTTTTAGTTAACTCTGATGTTGTGTTCAATGCTATGAAATCTAAGGTATGGCTTATTGTAAGTTACCTTAAGATAGTCTTTATTGCAGAAAATCATTTGATAGTAGTGTTTGTCTTAATAAATGTCCAAAATATGAATTGAAAGACAAAAATATATTTTAACTCAAAGAAAAACAATTTCAAAAACAACTGAAAAAATAAAAAATTATGCAAAAGTCGAATAAAATGTAAAGCGAGTGCTCACTAAACATAAGATGAAGAGCTCCACTCATACCACTCCACTCATTATTTAGTCGATCCTCTCAAACATCACTTCTCGACAATTGATGAAAAAGTTTTCACAAAATTCAAATGTATTAAGAATTTGGAAATAAAAGCATTAAAACTAAATTATTATCAGTTTTCAGTTTACAATTGAATAATAAGAGAAACGAGTTTACACTGAAACCGATGGTCGACTCTATCGACCGTTTGAATGACTTTTGTCTTCATTGGTATCGTTTGTCAAAGAATGAGATTTCTCTGAATCGATATCAGACTTATTGTTATCGTTATTTGAATTTAAATTTTTGTCGTCTTCTAATTCAGAATTGTTTTCACATTTGTTTTCGCTCTTCTTTTCTGTTGAAATACTCTGCGAACTATTCCTACTTTGGCTTCGACTTCGACTTCTCGAACGACTCTTGCTTTTTGATCGATACCGGGTTCTTCTCTTAGACCTGCCTTTGCTTCGACTGCGACTTCTTTGATGTTTGGCCTCAGACTTTCGTTTATCTCTAAACGTATCGAAAAATTATTTTCCAATTCTGATGACTGACTCATTTGGTTACAGACCTGGACCTGGACCTGGACCGGCTACGCGAACGTCTACGTCGAGATGAGCGATCATTATAACCCGATCTTCTGTAGGAACGACTGACACCATTCCTTCTAAAGTCTGAGCTGTAATGAGAACGTTTAGAGGCGAGGGATGACTTGGAGTTGGGTCGTGCATATCGAGCCATTTGAATACTCAAAATTCTTCCGTCAAGTCTTTCGCCATTCATTGAACGCATCGCCTCTTCGGCGTCGCGTTTCCGATAATATCGTACGAAAGCAAAGCCACGACTCGCGAATGTGTCCGGATATCGGGGAACATAGATATCCCCCAAATCACCGAACTTTGAAAATACTTTCTTCAAGAGGTTGACTCCGGTGCGCTGTGTAATATTGTCCACTTTCAATGAGACCATTCCCTCAATCTTGGGCGGTCCATGACCTCTTGTGTTGAACTCCGAACCATCGTCTCTGTCGTCGTAGTGGTTATTGTCTTCGTGTCTACTCTTCCGACTCGACGTCTCATTAGATTTGTTGTGACGACTCGGAGGACTCGAAGACATTCTCAATGTTTTTAATTAAATTATAGTTTTTATAAATAATTATTAAATTAATTAGATTTTAGTCCAAAACTATTTATAAACAATTGAATAGTTTTTCACCGATAAGTGTTTTACAAACAATTTATAGCATTTGAAGACTGTATTAGATTTGAATAAATTGAGACAATAATTGTGTCCCTAATTTGGTTACAATTAAAACATTAAAAACAATTAAAAATAAATGAATGAGTAATTCGTACGAAGACTTCAATTGTGTTTACATTTGAATTGTCAACAAAAATACAAACACTTAAACACTCGATATATTAAATATAACTTATATTTAATTTAATAAATAATTTATTTAAATATATAAAAAGAGTCAAATGTTTGCCGTTTATTAGCATTAAATTAATTGCAATTAAAAATGAGTCGTTTGTAATGTTTAAACATTTTTCACATCCAATCAATTGATGAATAACTCACTCAAATAATTGCAACGATTTTAGGCTTAATTGAGTTAAACTGCAATTAAATCCAAAATAAATTTGTTATGAATTTGCATTTTTTATGACATTTATATTAAAATTAATTTTATTGGAAAAGCAAAGCATTCAATGCAGACATCGATTGAATTGACGGCAGATTTCAGTGAATTGAGTGAAACACAACTTATATTTGATTAGTGAACCGAAAGCCACGTCGAAAGCACTCCAATCACAACAAATACATACATTTTATGAGCGCTTACTATAAAAACATATGACAACTATTTTATTAATTCATTTTTAATAACCATTTTCTCCATTATATCGTCATTTAATACTTACCGTCCCTTTTGGTATCCCTTTTGCTATTCACTCCTCATTTGGTTTCACTTTTTTTCAAACTAAATACCAATAAAACAATTGAAACACAAGTATTGAAAATCAATTTCAAAGTTTTATTCAAATTCCCAATAATTAAGAAAAACAATAATAATTTGAGTAAAGGTTTAAAACAATTTAATTAGAATTGAAAGCATTGAACTCATTCGAAGTCATAACTCGAGCGGAGAACCAAAGGATTGGAGAGTCGGAAAATACTCGGAAGGATTGTCGTCAAACTTGAAAATAATTCGTTAGAAATTCCCTATTTTTGAGACAAATTCAAACATTACTCACAAATTATTTCAATTATCAAAGATTCTAACCTTCGGTACAACGAACTGAACGGTTCTGTTCTCATCACTTGTCGATGAAAGAGAAGCCATTTCTATCATAAATCCTTTGACACATTTGAGGACCAGTTCCGCCCGTTTAAGACACCACTGAATTGTTATTTCTTCTGTCATCTCATGAATGAGGAGAAGCGGAATAGTAATGTTTGAGATATCATTCAGATGTGAAATCTTCATAATATTTCTGAGGCCGAGAATCACGGGATGTCTCGAATTGATTTCTGAGGAACGCAAAGAGTCGTCACAAACCAAATGAAAGACGACGTGAACTTCAGAAAGATTCGAGTGTTTCGTTACATAGAAGTCACCCGTTCGTAGACTAACTGAACCCGTCTTCTTGTCGTTTGATTCTCTGTTAAGCTTTTGGACTGATTTTCGGCACTCTTCCAACTGAGTGTCCAAATCGGGAAAATGAAATTCAGTAGATTTCGAACAAATTTTTGCAAAATCTAAACATTTAATCATTTGTTACGAAAGTCTATAATTGTTAGCATAAGATAACCTGATTTTATTCCCGAATAACTATTGACTCTATTGTCTACTAATAAGACCAGAGCTGACAATGAATTCGAATATAAAGACATCGCTGTTTGGATGCGTTGAGGACTATAATGGCCCAAATCATGGCTTAAATCATCGAAACAAAATTTATGTCAAATTATACCAAATTTTAATTATTGAGAAAAAAGTGAGTCAACACTTGTGGCCAACAAATATATCACTAAAAATGGCAAAATTTACGCCTATTTTATTTATCAAATAAAATCATTGATTTGATCATTTATAATGCCACTGGTAATTTAGGGCTTTTAAAATGCCTAAAATGCATAACTCAGTTACTAGTTGAATTCAATATACAATCATTCATATGAAGTGACCAAAATCCGAAGATTTACTTCATAAGAGAGATAATTCATGCGAACAATAAACATAATTATGAATATATAATCAAAGAATACATTCAATTAATTGAAAAAATTAGTGATTTTTTTGTTGTTTACGATATTTGAATGTGTTTTGAGTCACATTTCGTTGTATTTCACTTAATTGTTGTTTGTTCTGATCAGGTTTATTATAAATAAGGTGAATATATCATTTAGAATACTAATAATTAAAATAGAAATTCCCGCTTAGTTTAAGGAAATTAATTAACAAGGGCATTTAAAAATTCACAATGAAAATAATTTCTATATTGTAAGAAAGTTTTAAAATGTCCAATCTAATCTAATCTAATCTAATCTAATCTAATCTACGAGTAGTGAAAGCAATCGTTAATATTTAAAATCATAACAATTAAGAAAATAGGATTAAATGAAATGTGAAATAAAATACCTGGACTTCATTCGGCATAAGTTGAGAATATCCAAAGAAATGAGACGAAGATTATGTGTAGTCTTGAGCTGAGCGCCCAAATTGATTGTAAAACTTTCTTCCATTTGGTTGTGATTTTCATTCAATGAGTTGTTCCAATCAATGTCTTCGTGACTCAAATGTGTGAGTCCTTCGTTCGAATCAATGGATTGAGACATCAAATTAGTTGAAATTGATTCTGGGTTTCCATTTTTAAAATCTTCGTAGACTTTACTAATCCATTCATAAAATTCATGTTTTTGTTCAAATTTCAAGTTAGAAATGGTTTGATTCCACTCTTCTTTCAATTTTTCCAAATCTTCGAAGTGTTTAATAGAAAGACTATTAATGTTTTCTTCATTGAAAATGGTTCCGATATTTTTGACGGCTTCCTCCATCTCTTGTGTCTGTTGTTTTAATAATTCATGATATGAGTGATCGCGAACTGAGATCAGATCCCGGATCGAAATTGAATACGAATTTTCGAATTTCATGAGTGATTCGGTGAAGACTCCCGAATGAATCAATTGGTGATACATAGTATAGAATTGATTGTCTTCACTCAAATCATCTGAATGTTTGTCTTTTGTGTCAATTTTGTGGCACTTATTCACAATCGAATCATAATTGTCTCTATTTATTGATTCAGAAAATTGTTGTAACAAATGGTCGGCCTTTTGATCGTGAAGTCTATCGATTTGATGGTCAATAAAATTTTTGAGTTTATTTGTCACTTCATTCTCGAGAAATACGACCACTTTATTCCTATCCATTAATCGGTGCGATATTTCCCGATATTTAATATTACTTTGGAGAGGAATCGACACATTTTCACAAAAGGATACTGAATATGAAGAGTCACTACTCGTGAACTCAAAGTTAGTCTCATTCGGCGAATACACAAAACAATCCATTTTTGTCACAATAATCACAAATAAGTCTTAATTTAAAATTAATTACTCTTTGTTTGCATTCAATTGTGTGGAATCAATGGGCGAATGAATCGCTTCAGAGATTTTGATCCATTGGCAAACTTGAGGCAAAGAATCACTTTCTGAAGGAGTTTTGTCTAAATTCCAGTCAATTATTTGATGAAATGTTTGTTTTGCAACCAATTCGTCTCTTTTTGATTCAATGAGAAAAGCGCTACAATTTTGAGGCAAATCTATTTGTCGACCAACAAGTGGTCGGCCCCGAAATGAACTCAACAAAACACTGGTATGTTTGTCACTCTTTCTTATTGTAGGCGCGAAGTATTGCTCGACATTAGCGTTACATTCAGTGTTCACTTTACAGGCAATTGAATGACAGACTATTTTTGAGTCAGTTTTTTGCTTTTCACTAAAGTTTATTGTTTTGAGAGACATATTATTAAAAGCACTAATAGTTTAGTTCACTTGAAATAAGTCTAACCCCAGGCCTGGGATTTGGCGTAATATAAGACTAATTTTCCGTCAGAACCGAAACACTCTAAAAGATTGCGAACGTTTTGGTCCGGAGAAGGACTGAAAGTCTGGTTTACGTACAAAAACTATTCACAAAATTATCACACATTTAGTCGACTATTGATAACAAAAGTGAAAACTCCTACCAATGATTCGTTGGCCTCCACTTTGATATATCTCTTAATAAATTCAGAAATCCAACCAATAGTACGATAAGAGTCAACCTTCCAGTTCTTTTTCTTCATAGTGGGCGCATCGCCCGTTGCCCGAAGAAGTATTTCCACTGTTAACCAACCGAATCAATCAAAATCTAATCAAAAAATCATACCTTTGTTGTCATTTGCCTTATCAGAGGTTTTATCGTCAGTGATGTCTTCATGAGTTGGTGGTGGAGACGCCATAACCGCTATTTAGTCATAATTAATGTCGAAGTGATCGACAATTTGTTTGATTCACAAAATAACAGATATTTGACTGAAAGCGTAAATGAAGTCAATTGTAGTGAAGTTTGCGCTCAAATCAAACGATTTTCTAAAAATATTTGTCAGTCGAGTCATCTGATTGTTTGATACATAGTTTTGCCGCTATTTTCAAACTTTAGCTCATTTTGTTCAACACTTGAGTACCGTTTTTATGAACCAATTTTCGTAAACATTAATAGAATAAGTAGTGTTAATTTGAGGCCAATTTTATCACATTCCCATTTTTATCAGCCTTTTTCTCTAACCGACCTGCTTGATAAACTGCTTGGTAAACTGCTTGACAAAAACGGCACTGAAGTGTATGTGTTCATGTCATAAGAATTGTCATAAAAATTTATGTTACAAAATTATTATTAAGTCCCATTTAAAAGTATTGGGTAAGCAAACTACAAATTGCCAAATAAAGGACCAACCTCATATTTTAGACTACAGTCCTTCATCATTCGTATGAACCATGGATGATATGAAGTAATGTTTCCTATGAACTAATTGCCAAAACCAT
>JAQGCS010001525.1:0-13425 GCA_034702105.1 Fuscozetes fuscipes | reverse complement strand
CATTCGGAAATAAAAATTACATCGTTGAATTCAGAATTCTACCCTGAAACCAACCATATAAGTTAAAATGATCTCCCGAACTTCCTATTCAAGGTGTTTACTATTTAGCTAGAAAATATAATTTGATAAATTGAATTATTTTATTAATAATTAATAAATAGAATTGATTTGTAATTAAGAGAAAAATGGGACAATTTTAAGAATAAGCTAGCTGAAATTCGGAACCATTTAATTGAAATTCTTAGGTATAAAATCACATTTTCCAAAGAACCGATTGTATGATAGGGACAACCATTTGGCTTATTTTGAGAGTATGCTCCTTCTCCAGAACGAAAGCGTGATCCATGTCCTCCAAACACAGTCTGATATCACAGTTGGGATATAATTCATGGATTCGGTGATAATAGTCAACGGGACACCACAGGTCAGCCTCTCCGTACAAAAATGTCAGTCTTTTCTCATTGGAACCGATGGCCTCTGTATTCAACTCATTTACCTTCGGATTAATAAAAACAATTGTCTTAATAGAAGTGATGTCTAATACTTTATATTATCCAAATATACACTGTATGAACATACAGTGAAATTCACCGTTAAGTTATGCGAAGTGTAAATTATGTTAGGTTTTTGCTGGAGTAAATTAGGTATTTGCAGCCTTTTGTTACGTCCAATGCTAAGCAATGAGCCAACAGTAAGCACAAGCACTGCAGTAATGTTTAAGCTCACACTTCATACGCTTTGGTCCCATTGCTTAGCATTGGACGTAACAAAAGGCTGCAAATACCTAACTCACTCCAGCAAAAACGTAACCCATTTTACACTTTGCATAACATAACGGTGAAAACACTGTAAGCTTGCTAGTAGCAAGTTGTTACTATCAATAATAACTTATTATGACAAACCGTTTGGAACTCAATGAGACTCATGTGTATCAAAGCGTGCAAACAGTGCGGATTCAATAGATTAGTGGCCGACTTGAGGGCACACTCCGGACTGTTTTGGAACTTCTTGCCCAAGAAATATGACACAATCTTATTTTTGGTGCTTTCGCTCAGACGATTGAGAAGATGGGCCAATCCTAACATTGGATATTTGAACCAGCCGAACATCAAGCTATATTTTTGGGCCTCTGAGGTATTCCCCATTGAGTCGATTGTCGGGAAAACTTGTAACGAATGCAATACCTGTTGAATGGCAACAAAATATTTGTCAAAAATCTATGTTCTGATGAACTCTTGCCTTCTCTCTGATGTTTGGGTATCGATGAAGTAGTTCTAAAATAATATAACATCCAATTGAATGACCCATCAAAACAAGTTTGGATTTTTCTGAAATGTATTTCTCAATAAAACACTTTTTGTGAACAATTTGTCCGTTCAGTGAATACAAGTCTGGATTCTCTGCAAAAGTAAACCAAAAGATTATTATTAGAAACAAACAGTAAAACAAACCTTTGATCGGAGGAATCGATAAGTGTTTTGGTACAACACTATGTCCCGCGTGGGACACACCGATGACCGGCAATTTAGTTTCGGCATTGATTTGAGCCATAAAATCCTTGTAATACTCCACTTCTCCAGGATTTCCTTCGACAGAAATCACATTCATTGATAGTAAAAGAATACAATTGATTAACAGACCTGAGATCATTAGGACAATGACCGGATCATCGGCTTTGTTCTGTTCGGTGACCGGCTGTTTGAGACCATATTGCAAGATATGAGTGGCCACTGAATTCACTTCAATATAAGTGTCGAAAAACTCATTCATTTTAGTAAATAAACGGTTTTCTCATCCCTTTTAAATTCAAAATCGTATGACATTTATATGAATAAAATGAGTTATGCAATATTTAAAATGCACAAGGAAGAAGTATTTGTTAAACATTTAAAGGTCTAATGTTAATGCAATCAATGGGTATCCATAGCAACGACTTTGAAATGTGCAGACTTTGCTCACACTTTTGCAGCAAAAATATCGCTCATTCAACACTTTGATCCCGTTCTCAGACAAATTACCCATCACTATAATTATCATAATTTCCTAATAATTTAAACAAACAAATAAAAATAGTCTGGGTATTTGACCACATTCTTCATTTTGATTGATTTAAACGATATAAAATAGTGGAAAACATCACGAATTGCAAATTAACAAGAATATAAGCTAGATTAGAGAAAAAAATGTTTATTCAAATTTATAAATCTGATAATACAATGTATTCAAAAAAATTTGTATAATTCGACAAATTATTGAAATATTGGTCTCCAATAAACAGTTATATAAAAATAAGGCCACTTAAGGGCAGTCACTCCTAAATGCTTACAAAAGTATTGGTCCACTTATTGGAGAATAATTTGCCTCTAAATCAGAGATCAAAATTACAAATCTCTTAATCAGAGATTTTTCTGTTGGACTAATAAATATGTGTAAAAAAGTGTACAAAAGTCCTAAATATAGTTCAATGAACAGAACATTTGGCAAAACTGTCGAAAAACTCGTCTTTTTATCGCTTAGTTTAATACTTAATTATCACTGAAATTATGATTTTATGTTTTGGGCAAACGATTGAATATTCCTGAAGGCAGTGATTGTATCACAAACGATAGGATTATTCCAAATTGAACATGGGCATTATTGAGTAGTATGGAGTTTCAAATGTAAAACAGATACAAAAGTGTAGAAAAGTGCATAAAAGAGCTACAAAAGAGATTATCCATTTAAATGCCATTCGGTCCCTTCCCTTCAAAGCGTCGGTACAGGTCTAGTATCAAGTCCTTAAAGTTAATCGGGTCCAAGTTCTTTGATAAAAGATCAAGGACAAACCAATCGCCAATTTGGCACTGATTGCACACTGAGTGCAAAGCGTCCCGATTTGTCAGACAACGTGATTGAGTGGCCAGATATCGCACACGCGGTATGGCTATACTGACCACACGATATACAAGAGCTATGAAACTGACGACAGCCAAGAAGTAAAACCAAAACCATAAGAATATGTAAATCTTTTCGTTGATAATATTGATGGGAAGGATACACATCGCGTCGTGTTTCTGGACATCACCTGAAGAACCGTATCGATGGAACGTGCACTTGGTCAAACGAGGGAATACTTTAATCTGTAATATAGATGGTTTTGCAAGTTCATTAGATGTAAGTTCGTTGGCTGTAAATGTGATTTATGTTCTCACCATAGGGTCATATCTGACAGACCAGTCCCACTCAGAAAAGCTGAGTACTTCCCAACCGTAGTTAGAAAACTCTCCGCCGAGGAATCTGTCCATCAGAACCATTTGGAGGATAACATTAAGAAAATTGAGCGCTTCGGTCACACAATATATCCGGAAGAGTAGGTTATGATTATTGAGATTTTTGTACAGATATTCGACGAGAAGTGCTCTGTTATTGGTTTTGACGTCTTCACTACAAATGGGATAATCGAGACCCAGAATCAAATTTTTGACGCGACCACCTTCCACTGATTTCCACACATAGCGAGGGACATAGAAGAGAATTGCTTGGAAGAATAGCACAAAGCAGACCCATTGGTAGTAGGCATGGTACACTCTTTTCTCATTGGGAGTACTCTTGTCGACACCAGGGTAGGGAACTTCTACACCTACTTGTTTCTTCCAGGCATTTTCAATACTGAAAGTGGTGTGAATCCAACAGTAGGTGTCTGTAATATAAGACAATCACACATTAGAACAGTTGAGTACACTATAAATGTGAAACGAACCCAAAAGATTCGGCGGAATGTCATCCCTTGAAATGCAATCAATTGGATCTCCGAAGTATTGACGGGCTGTTCAAATGAGCACTGCTTTGATTAAATGCACACAACTTTAACAAAGAGCACATACCGGTGACCATAAGACTACATCCTATGAGTATAACGACTGTTGCCTTATAGTGAAGACGGAAAATGTTGTTATCGATCGTACAAGATGAGGGTTTTATAAATTGCTTTAAACTTCCAAATAGTTGAAACATTTTTACAAATTAAAGCTCTAAACAAAACTTTAGACACAATTCGGAAATTTCGACTTTAAGTCGATTTTATGCTAATATTCTTTGGTTTGAACTCAACTACTATTGTTTGCTAACAGTTTTACGGCTGAGAGCAGAGGGGAATAGGGCTAAGGCAGGGTTGGGTCAGAGTCACAGCTCACTTAAACAGTAGAACTGCCAACACTGGTATATTGAGGCACAAAACACGACAACAGTCATATAAATGCCTTCCAATGCAATGTGCGGCCAAACGTTGCTTTGAGACTACTTTCCCAAAACTGCTTTGCGACCAGTCTTTGCTTTTTGTGATTCAGTTGCCTCAGACTAGTCTTGGGTTGAAGGCACACATCAGACTAGAGACCAATCAAAGCGAGTCTTCGCATTGCCTTTGAGGTAGATTTCCAAGATTTAACTCAAACGTAAAGCAATGAATGCACTCAAACCAAAGATCAGTGCACTCGAGGCCACACAACATTAATATTCAAAAACTGTCCGCAAATGTAACCCTCTCTTAACGAATGGCTATTCAAACAGATAAACAGATAACGACTGAGAATAAGCCCAGATTTTACTAAAATCGATAAAGACTGCTATGGATGGTATGGTATGGTATGGTATGGTATGGATACCCAAAATACTTCGATCGGAGCAGTCATTCACTCAGTCATGCTCTGTCAGAGTTCAAGGTCTGAGGCGTAGAATTACCTACACCATTTAAACTCTCCCGTTATTGACTATCGTCTAAGAAGTAACTACAACTAATTGAACTCAGCTAAAAGGAACTGGAAACTTATTTCGAATAGCTTTCGACATGTTCTCAATTACTAATCCAAAGTCTAACCTCTTTTTATAATGAGATAATTGAGTAATTTCTGAGCGAAAGTGTGTTATTTCCACATAATATCCATTATTTTGATGCATTATCTTTAAGAATGATTAACCTTGCTTCATATTTAAATTTTCAAATATTTCGGTTTAATTGAGGGAAATGGTCAAAGTTGGCAAATGGTAATATGGAAGGTCTGAGCTGTAGATGGCGACCCAGCCCTCCAAACAAGGCTTTTTGTTGCTTAATGCAAGATTTGCAAAACATTCAACTTTTTTAACGACTAAATCCGGTTTTAATGAAAATATTTGACACTAAATAAATGATAGCATATCTCACAATTGACAGTTTCATGCTGATTTTTTTATATCTCACCATGATGACCCCAAAGATTTGGTAGTTGCTAGGGCTTCAGTTAATACATACAAAATACAATTGTATTAAAAATGTTTGGAAGAGCGCTGATTCTAAAAAAAACTTTTTATCCAAACGAAAACAAACAAATATATAAAGTGAGACTTTTTTAGGATGTCTAAGATTAATATTTCGTCTAATGTTTTGCTAATGGCTTTTGATTTATTACTTTCAAACATTTGACATTTCGATAAAATATATTATATTTTGTTTTACAAAACAAAAATAATATTTTAAGTTTGAATAACACCAGAGAAAAGTCCAGACAAAAGGTGCGAATAGGAGTCACAAACTTTGACCCTCGAAGATCAAGCTCAGCAATTTATCTTCCACATTTTTTATTCTCTAAGCACAGCAGGGATTAAAGATATTGGTTGTACTTAAAACTTATTTAAACAATGTTTGCAAACAAACAATTTCCTCGCAATAAATCAATCGCTTCGATTGAACTTGATCATTCCCTTTAAATTTTTGTTTATTCCTGAAATACATTTATTTTTATTATACTTTTAATTCTATTGACTTTGTGTTATGGTCTTTGATTTCTTGCAATAATTTCCGTTAATAACGATTACATTTGAAAGCATTTTCAGCTTCACTGACAAAACAACTGCTAAAAAAAGTTAAGAACATAAAAATCTGTTGCATTGAATCAATTGGAAGACATTGTGAGCCATTTTGTCGCAACTATTAACTGTCACTGTCTTTGTTCCGAATCAGTTGAAGCAATTTGTGACGATATCTTCCTTATCAGCCATTCCTCTGTGAATCACATGAATGACTTTCACCGGAACTAAATTTTTATGCGATTATTCAGTGAATGCTTAAGATTATTAAGAAATGCATTTTTGGTTTTAAATATTTCCAAATTATACGAAAGCAAACGTTAAATAAATCGCTTAAAATCTACTCAAAGAGTATTTTTGGTCTCAAAACGAATTTTAAGCGAAGAATGAAAGTATAAATTCGTCTAAAAGACAACTCAATTATTTTTGATATGAAATTACTTTATTCAGACCTTTCATAACAATTTATTTGAGAATACAATCGCATGAGTTTCTGTTTGACCTCAAATCATAAAAAACTTTATGAAAAGTCATCTGAAATAATGAATTTTTATTTTTGGCCGAAATTTGAGAAATAGATTATAAAAGCCTCCAATTTTCAAAACGTAAAGTAATTTTTTTTCTAAACCATGAGAACTAACGAAAGTTTTTCACTAATTTGTGTCCAATTTGTCACAAAAATAATATGTTATGTGAAAAAATGTGACCACAAAGTATTAAATCAATTCGGTTGACATTGACTCAAAATGAAAGGGTTTAATAGTGTGGTCTCCCTTCACACACATCGATATAATGGTGACAATCAAATCAAATTCTTTAACGTTTTAAACATTTCTGTTATCAAATTTTGATAAGAATTCAATGCTTTTTGAAGTTCGTCTCAATTTTCTCTTTCCTTTAATAATGTCAAACATTTTCTCTGATTTTTTCGGTGAATATCACAAAAGAAGTGAAACTATTTGCAAAAGAGAGGCTCAAATATTCAGACATTTCTTAGAACTGACGCTAATCTTTTGACCAATAAATCTAAATGTTTGACAAATAAAGTGTCAAATCATTCGATAAATTATATTCAAATGCAAAATATTTTTAGAAAAGCGGAATATTTTGAGAATTTGCAAATTTCTGCGAAAACGACAGACTATTCCTTTAGTCTAAAGTCGAGAGAAATGTTTTTTCATAACGAATGACGTAAACAACAATTAGTAAACCATTCACTGCCAAGGATTTTCCTCAATTGATTTGCGTAAATCTTACCCAAGAACCTTTAAATTACAATCATTTTCATCATAGCCATAAACATGGCAAATAGTTGTTTTGAATTATTATAGATGGGTATTTTCCTAACACAAATCCTAAACATATGGTTCTTCTGGTTTATGAACCAGAGCTCGCAATAGTATATAATTATTTCATCAGAACACTATTCCTTTGCCTGAAAAGGTCTATGGATAGGGAAAAATAGCCGCAAGCAATACAACATTCTTTTAAAAGCTATTTCAGATACTTAATTGAAGAGCTCTTCCTCTAAAACAATGGTATTTCTGAAGACTGAAGTTCACTAATAAACGCGATCACGACATTCAACGTCAAATTGGGTACAAATAGATTCTTGACTAATATGCATTGGTATCAGCAAAAGAATCTATTAAAACTGTAAAAAACATGTGAAATCTTCTTCATCTGAACTTATTAAAATATGTTCAGGAAAGATCAAGCTCACTCATGTGTTTAATTGGTTTTTAAATTGTTATTTATTGAAATATTTTTTTGGAATATACTGGACGTAAATGGTACAAGATTACACTTGGTGACAGCTGATAAAACAATAATTCCAATAAATCAAAAATACAATTTTCAGTTCATCTTTCAATTCAACGAAAGTCGACGAAAACTCAATGAGAAACGAATAGAATAAAACATTGTTAATCGAGATCGATTATATTTAAATCTAATATTAGTTAAATACCTCTAAAACTTAACCCTGGTTACAAACAGAACAAAAATGTATTCACAAAATATCCCTGAAATTCCGATTCAATAATTGCTGGGATTATTGCTTAATATTATTATACATTAACTTATAGTATCAAAAATCTAATTAATAAAAATTTTTAGAATTTAATCAATTTTTGTATTAATTGAGAAAATGTCTGAAACTAATGATTAATGAAATCACAGATGTTTTGAATCCAATTGTTATTCGTTTTCATCGATATTAAATTGAAATTAAATAAGATATGCATTCATTCATTTCAATCATTCAATGAGTTCTCAAGTAATTCAAAGAATTATAACTTTTTATAATATTTTTTTTTTTTTGCTTATTTCTAATATATTGAATAAATATTTTTTAAAAATATAGTAATTTTGTAATGAAATAACATTATTTATAAATTCACCAAAAAATTATTGCTATGAAAACACATAAGAAAAATAAGGCCATTATTTTCGGGTTATTTAAATCGAAATATTATATTCAAAAGTTAAACAAAATATGTTTATATATAATAAATTTTATGACATATTTAATAAACAATAGTATTATTGGTCCACTCGTTTGGAAGACTCGCCGATAAATAGCGAATATATTGCATTCAAATATATTTATGAAAAATAGTAGACTTAACTAAAAATTAAATACAAAAAACGAATTCAAATTCTATTGTTTATCAAAACAAATGAACATTTGATGAATGAATTTAAATATTTGGCAAAAATCGATTGCTTGTGAATTCGATAATTAGTTTGTTTTTTGTCGACAGACTTGCCTTAAGATAAGATAAGAAGTGGAAGAATAATGCGATCACTTGGATGGCAGTGACTTACATGTGAACTATTGGCTGATTTGCATAAAATTCAAATATTCATAAGTAATATTCCCATCAATTGTTTATAAAACTTCTAAAAAATTACTCAAAAACTATAGAATGAATTTAATTTGTTTTGTGTGAAAATAAATTGAAACTATCGACTAATTCACAAATTGTCGGCACCCTTTCCCTCCATTCGTTTATACAGGTCTATTACCAAGTCTCTGAAGTTGAGTGGATCCAAGTTCTTGGACAAGAGGTCCAACAAAAACCAGTCACCGATTTTGCATTGATTGACAACTGTTGTGAGGGCGTCCCTATTTGTAATACGAGAACGGGAATGAGTGGCCATAAATCGGACTCTGGGAACCACTATTGTGATGGCCCTATACACCAGTGCTATCAGACTAATGATGGCCAAGAAGTAGAACCAAAACCACAAAAATATGTAAATCTTTTCGTTGACAATATTGATGGGAAGGATACACATCGCGTCGTGTTTCTGGACGTCACCGGAAGAACCGTATCGATGGAACGTACATTTGGTCAGACGGGGGAACACTTTAATCTACAAATACATAATCATTAGTTTGATTGTAAGGGTCACGACTATTCTCACCATAGGGTCATATCTGACAGACCAGTCCCATTCTGTGAAGTTAATGACATCCCAGCCATAATTAGTAAACTCTCCTCCGAGAAATCGGTCCATAATTATCATCTGAAGGATGACATTCAACAAATTGAGCACTTCTGCCATCGTATACATAATGAAGAGAGTATTGTGATTATTCAAATTCTTGTAGAGGTATTCGACGAGAAGGGCTCGATTTGCGTTCTTTGTTTCTTCGTTACAAACGGGCGAATTCAGACCCAGAATCAAATTCTTCATTCTTCCATCTTCCATTGCTTTCCAGAAATAGCGAGGAACGTAGAACAGGAGGGCTTGGAAGAAGAGTACGAAACAGACCCACTGGTAGTAGGCGTGATACACCCTCTTTTCATTAGGTGTGGCCTTGTCAACACCGGGATAAGGCACTTCATCTCCGACTCGTTTTTTCCAGGCACTCTCCACACTGAAAGTGGTGTGAATCCAACAATACGTGTCTGAAAACAATACAAACATCACTTGAGACCAGTTTTATCCAAATTTGAGGTCACAATGGGGTCACTCATTATAATATGACTCCAATAACATCCTTATGAATACATTTCATTCCACTATTAATAAACATCACTAATAACTCAGTTTTAGCCATAAAAGCGTAAAAATTATGCAAACCTTCTGATTAAACAAGGATGTATTAACTTATATATTAACTTGTTGATTTATGAAACAGAAACTTTTCATATCATTGAATATATTTAATAAGATGAATTATATGGGCATTCTAAAAATAACCATACAACTAGGTTTTTCAAGGTTTTATATAAGATTGATCAGGCATAATTATACACGAAAAAGACAACCAAGGCTAAAGAAAACAAATAACCCGTATCTAAATACAAATTTTCGTTATATCGCGTGTTAGTGAAGATGTTTCGATGTTTAGCGGCTGATATGCGGAGAATGGCTGTCGCATCAAACTCTTGTTTGGGGAGGGGTTGTATGGGTTTGTATGGGTTTATATGAGGTTCGCTCATATGATTAGCGTTTTGTGGAGTTAATAAACTTTTTCATCGAATACTTTCGTTATGACTACAGTTATATTCAAATTAATTGTTTACAACGAATTGTAATCATAATTATTCAGTCAATTAGTAACAGATCTGAGAGCATAGCATTACATTCATTAAAATATTTTCAAGAATTTCGTCAAATCCAAGAAATGCACAAATCATATGAAAACAATATGACGTAAATGTGCCTACTACAATTCTTATAATTATGTAATGCAGGGATGCCCAAACTTGCGGCTCTAGGTGGGGGTCGAGGGGAATAGTTTTCCAAAATTTTTCTAAAGGGGGAGTAAGGCAAAAAAATTTGCAGCTAGGTTGGGGGGTCTATCTGTAATGTTAAAATTTTCAAAATTCTAAGAAGGGGTAAAGCCAAAATTTTTGACTCTAGGAGAGGGTAAGAGGTCTTGGGCATCACTGATGTAATGCATTGACTGCACGCAACCTATAAGTGAGTTCTCCTCAGACCGGAAATACAAAAACTTTTTGTGACTCATTTAGAAGTTATTGTTATCAGACTTAAGACTAAGTTTGGACTCAAAATATGACAAAAATTGAGTTTTAAAAAAAGCTATTTTGTCACTCATTTGACAAATTAGTCATAAAGTTTGAACGAAACATACTTTAAAATAAATATTAACCGAAAAATGAAACAATATTTGTATATTGATATCAAATATTTGCGAATTAATGCCTACCGAGTAGTTTACTGGGAATGTCGTCCTTTGATATGCAATCGATTGGATCTCCAAAGTATTGACGGCCTAAACGACAAACTCATAAGTTTTGGGCGAAGGGACAGTAGTAGTGAGGCTTTACATACCCGTAACCATTAAACTGAATGCAATTAATATGACAACAGTCGCCCTATAATGGAGTCTAAATATATGATTGTCTATAACAACAGTACTCGTCTTTATAAGACTCTTAAGGCTTCCGAAGAGCTGATCCATAGTTGGTTCTCACAATTCACAACACTTTTACACAATTAATGGTTTCAATTGTTAACAATAACCAAATGATTTTAGATTAGCCCTGAAATGGAGAATATTTTGATGACATTATCAAAAACTGATCTAGACTATTGTGAAAAATTTAATATAGAAAACAACTGTTTATTAAATGGAATTAAAGTTTGTGTACTGTTTAGTAGTGAACAGGTCTTGAGCTGTAAAGACACGACCAGTACTAGCAGTACCACTTGTTGTGCTAGATGCACTGCATATACAAACTTACGATACGTCCGCCCTATAGTACAGCGCACACCTAAAACTACCCAATCTTCTAGCCTTACGACTGGTTCAGAGCACAGACACTAAACTATGTGTTAGGCTATTCCTATTCCAACTGTTGACTCTATCGTCTCTATGGGTGACCCAACATTTCAACTTGCTCATGGTAATCATATCAGTAAACTTCATTCATTGAAAACCATTCGTAGAGAAGGCATTATTTAATGCATAGCGAAGGGCAGCCACCAATTGGCTCGACTACAACCAGTTTCTAACCGACTACTCCTCACTTTTCCGGTTTTCGCGAATAGCGTTAAAGTCATGAAAGTTTTCGTTTGTTTTTATCTCTCATTTCTTAGATTTTGAAGTACTGTAGAGATTACTAAACGAACAAACTTTTGGAACTTTCTTAAAATTTGGTCACAAATATCATATCAATCGATCATTTGATCACAAATTGATCGCAAACTCAAACGAAAATGAAAAATATTATTTGATATCAGCGAAGGAAATAACAAGAAATTGTTATTATCATATGATTTCCAGGAGTAAAAACAATAATGCTTAGACTTTGAGCATGGTAGCATTGAATTATGAAACTCTGCAGTTGAGAAACAACAGGAAATATGAGAATTCAATTATTATTCATTAAAAAAATAAAGTTATTCGAATAAAAAATGATCAGAGTACATTAGTGATCAATTAGTGATTTACATTAATATAAACCACAACTAAATTGAATTAGTTTTCAAATCCTTGAATGCAATAAATATTTGATTCAAATAGTATTTTGGGTCATTTGAACAGACGTTTCATAAAAATAGATGATATGAACTGCAATTTCAGGCAAAATATAAATATTCCTGTTTTGTTTAAAGATGCGCAAGGTGGTTATATTCAATTATAATCCTAATGTGTTAGAATTCGAATTCACCTGTTAAAATTTTACAATAAATCTTATATCAGTCTACAAAGTTAACTAACAAATTTACTAGGAACAGGTGTCTCATATTTTTAAACTAACCCGTCTTGAACATAAGTTAGAACATTTGTTTTTGCACATCCTTGGTTTTTATTTTTGTAAATTATCATACATTTTGAAGTAACATTAAGTCGAAAATTAATTACTTGTTCAACTAAACCTGTTCTCATCCTTTATTCAAACATTATAATCAAGTTCCTCTTATCTAATACTCGATTCGAATGCAAATCATTTGTTTGAAAGTTTAGAATAAAACGATTTTAGAGTTTTTGAGTTGTTTTCCATTATTTCCCAAAATGTTTGAAATCAGTTCATCGAATAAATTGATTCATCACTTAATTGATAAACATTTTTGTAAACTCAATATTCATATCCATGGAGTCATTGATAGCATTAATTATTAATAAATGTCGTCAAAAATATTGGACACAAACGCGACGATTCATAAATGAATGGCTGACAACACGTCCTGTCCTTCAAATGATGTTCACTAATAAATCAAAACTTTATCCGAGTATTCAATGAATAGATCATTCAGTTTGAGGGGATTCCTAATCAAACCCAGATTTACATTAAAAGCGACAAAACTTATAGGCTTTCATTGGAATTTAGAAGACGTTCATTTGATTTTGCAATAGCTTCAAAAGTGCTCAAACATTATCCTGCAAATTTTATCAGATATTTCCTCCAACAACCAAAACTTTCTATAAATGCACTTTTTGTGTAAGAATTCAGATTCTTATACTCTTCTTAAAAAATTCCCAGACATTAACAATCAGTAATTATCTAGGCTATCTATGACCTTGTGTTAAACTGGCCTTTCACATGTCAGTTTATTTTAAATTGCCTAAAAGTAACTTTTCATAATCTCTCTCTCTCTCTCTCTCTCTCTCTCTCTCTCTCT
>JAQGCS010001524.1:0-13425 GCA_034702105.1 Fuscozetes fuscipes | reverse complement strand
GTTTTTTCGTGCTATGCCTCAAACGAACTGAAAAGTAAAATATATAATAAATATTACAATTACTTAATCACGAAATTTCGTTATAAATATCAAATTTATTTGCGATAATAAGACGAGAATTATAATTAAGAATTTTCGTTATCTTGTTTTAAATGATTTATCAAAATTAAAATAATTATCGGAGACATCGATGAAAAAAGTAAATCAATTATTGACAGAACTTTTAAACATTTTTGTTAATCGCAATTTATTTAATTTTTTATTTGATAGTTAGCTATAGTTTGGGCACAGATTGAATTCAAAGGGAATTTTATCTGAATTAAATCAATAATTACTTCTCTTTTATGACTGAGTATTGAAAAATTGTTATAATTATTTAAAATGAATGAAAAAATCATTTAATATATGTTGAAATCAATAAAATCAGATAATATTCATTCAAATTATAGCCCGAATTATAGAATTAAAACAAAATAAATAAAAATTAATGACAATTCATTTCAGCTGTAATTTAGTGAAAATCTAAATAAAATAATGACTCCAAGTTTAAAAATATTGAAATTAATATCTTTGAAGTCATTGAGTATGGATGACCTGAGGCACGGGTAGTTTCAGGCAGTTTTGTTTAACTCCCATTAGATAAACAATTTTATAATTTTGATAGATGTGCAGAAATTGGTTAAATCAGTAAAGTATAGCTTCAATAATAACTACAACTTTTGTTAGTTATTCGGATTGTATTCTTTGACTTTTGCCTAACCATGATTCTAATACCATATTCCGAATATCAGTGTAGGCTTGCCTAATGTCTAGAGGGTTAAATCTGATTGAAAATTAATGTTGCAAATGGCCATGATATAAATAATTTAATTTTGTTTTCGTAGAACTAGTAATCAGTGATTCTTTAGTTATAGAAAAGAGATTTTATTTATTAAGGATTTGTTAAATCAATAAAACATATTTGGATTTATATTAATTTTATGTATAAGTAGTGTATCATTAAATAGCAATTATACTAATCAGAGGATAGAAAGGACTGAACTTCAACTTCAAGAGTGACTGTGAGTCGATTCAGACATTGTCTGCGATAACGAAAGTATTCGTTAACCGCATCAGGAAATGAAAGTAATTTACATATTTTATCCTCAGTTTATGTTTTGTTTGCAAAAGTCTATCAGCACTTAAAGTAATTTTATAGCAGTTATAAATGCAACCAATTTTAACATTAAGAACAGGATATCTCAACAAATTGTAATTATATCATATAAATTGATTTATTATGCATTTGAAAAATTTAAAACACATTTAATATATTCACTTATTTACTCGAAAAAGCTTTCATCGAATTGAAAAAATGTATTTTTCAAACTTTGATATTTGATTTTGGATTCCAATATATTTGAGTTGTTTGGGGCAGTATTTCGTAAATTCCCAAATTGATCAATGTAACCTCAACATAAATTATTAAACGAGTGCACAGATAGATTGGATCAATCACTTATGAGATTAAAGTAAAATTTGACACTCTCTTCATATTGAATGTCTTACTTCCATATTCTTTATAATTAATTTGAATTAATTAAAGTGAAAAATAATTGGAAGTAAAACATAATATAACTATAATTTATTTACTAATTAACTAAAATTCAAAGCTCTCATTGAATGCCTCAAAAATATATTAAAACTAAGCGTTAATTCAAATTTAAAGAGTCTTTACTTTTGGTTAACATTTATTATTAATCGAATGTAATAGAGATGTGTTAGAGCTCTGGTCAGACAATTCATTTCATACATAAGTTAATTATAAACGAAGACATAAAACATAAGTTGAATACAAGTAAACAATTAAGTCGTTTGAGCTGTTCGTTGGTTTTGTTCGTTAAAATTGAATTTTTGTCTTTGGTTTATGAGCCAAAGGCAGCGCTTAATGAAATGTTTTAGATTAAGGCAACACTACTTGCAATGAGTGGAAAGCCTGCAACGTTTGGCAGCGCTTGCTTTGCCTCCACCTGTAAATTAATCAGTTAAAGCAATAATAATTACGATCAAAGCTTCTTATAAACCATAATGGAATAGTGAGTCCAGCCTCACAACATATGGAGGCAAACGCCCCTTCGGATCGGAACACCACTTCAAGTGTATTGAAGTCTGGGCACTCTCTTTCCTTTGGTTGCCTCAGCCATACATTGAGGTCAAGCCGAGGTTGGGCTCATACAATATCTGCTGTCAGAGCAAAAAAAATGTTATAAACATGCACTGGGCGTATGTCGAATGATTATAATCAACATAACTTATATCCTTGACAGGATTATTAACACATTTCCTACATCGCTATAAACAAAAAATGCCTAGTCTAATCATTAAAGAATTTTTGCAGTTTTTATTTCGCTTTTCAACTTTGCGCTCATCTCTCTCTCTCTCTCTCTTTCTCTCTCTCTCTCTCTCTCTCTCTCTCTCTCTCTCTCTCTCTCTCTCTCTCTCTCCCTCTCTCCTACTAATAGATTATTTCACTTTTGCTTGAGTTGAAAAAGACGAGCAAAAAAATCAATCACCGGTGAAGTTAATTAAAACATCAGTTGGCTCTTAAAGATCTATAAGCGAATCAAATTTGAAAACAGCGGGAATTCAGAACATTCAGAGCCCGAAAATAGAATAATCTTTTGGTTTCGGTCTTTCTTTCAATTGAAAGAACAAATCAATTCATTTAAAGGCATATAAAGAGCAGAAAATCAAATATCGATTAACTAAAAAAATTGTTGACTCAATTGACGGCAATATGTTTTTAAACACTACTGTTTCACAATTGTCACAAACAATCACTTAATAGAAATAATTATAAATTTAAATAAAAAGAAATAATTGTTTTAAAGATTCGTTTCATTTAATTCTGGTTTTGTCTAATATTCAGTTAAACCGTCAAAAGAAATAGTTTATGAATAAATTTGTTGTTAAGTATTAAAGCATTCAATTTTCGCTAACAATTATTCTTATACCAACTTATGTATAATAAGTGAGTAAAGCGACGAAAGTATTTGTTCGCTACTGTATTGCAGACAACCTAAGAGTCACTTAAGAGCTGACAACACTCAAGACTCTTCTTAGTGTAGAATTTGAGCATGCTGAACAGTGCTGAACAGTGCTGAACAGTGAGAGCAGACAAAGCAAAATTATTTATAAGTGAAAGACATAATATAACAACCCTTTAATTGTTTTGGCATTACATGAAATTAGTTCGATATAATGCAAATTTGATGCAAAGATAATTATTTTCGCTAACATTATATTAATATAGTATTCAGAGGAAACATTAGTTCACTGCTTAGTAACGTTGGCTGAAGAGGAGGTTCGCAATAATTTTAGGCAAAACAAACTTTTAAGCCGTCTTTCATTGAAAAAAGTTAATAATAAATTCAAACCACGGCTCGTCTCATACAACAGTGCAATAGCTTTGGTCTCTGCACTCAAATTATTGATATTTTAGTTTTCAGTTTTTGGTAGTCTATGAAGACCAGGCTCTGGCAGAGGCTGAGCAGTCAGTTTATCGTTTGAGTAGAGCTAATCAGTTCCATATTTTAGCTAATTTAATGAGAGAGCGTTGGCTCAATGCCTTTGGCTACAAACCAATTGTGTGCGTCAAATGGATGATCCCTTCAATTATGCGTTATGTCTGTGTCTTTCTTTCCCTCTACTTAATGACCAGGTATGGCATCCATCAGACATCATAGGCGAGCACTCAAAAAACCATCGTAGAGTTTGCAACTAAAACCTATCATCAAAACTCTGGTTCAAAGTCTAAAAGAAATACTCATAACTAAGAAGTCTGTTGTGATTAAAATGTTTAAAAATATTTAATACAAACGATTCAAACCATTCAATAATAGATGATATTTAGATCACAACATAACATGTTTTTAATGACTTTAGTATTACTGAAAATTGTATTTATGTTTGACTTATCTAATGACTCAAACATAGAGTTTGGTTCACATAAAAGCAATAAAAGCCGTAATAAAAGTACATTAAAACTAAACTGATCTGTCATATGAAGAACTTGTAAATAAGAATATAAAACATCATTAATATTAATACAAAACCTCTTTAGGCTTTAGAGTGAAATTTGTTTTAGTTTTTGTTTTTTGTTGTGAAAATAGAAATCACTTTCTTTTAAAAATGGTTATTGAGTTGAGTTTAAGACCAAATGCGTTGCTTTGAAATTAATTACGAGTTAACCAAATTACAGGTATAAACGTTAAGATGGGTTTGTCTGGTGGCGCCTTAACCAAACATACCTAAGGCAGCTAATATGAGAGGCGCAAGAGCACCACTCAGACCATTAACTGAGGAATATTTAGCGTTCGAAGCATTATGTGTCACGACTTCTCTAAAATCAACTTATTTTTCGTATATCTGTTAGTTTGAGACCAAATCCAAACCCATTATTATGTTTTTGTTAGACTCGAAGCTAATACTCACTTCATTAGAACACAATATAATACACTCCAATGTCTGCTCATATATGTTGAGCGACGACAGCGCAAAAAGATAAACACCTGGACTATCAAGAATTGATAATTGCGGCACTCGGGCCACAACTCGGTACTAGTGTTTACACTGGAGATGCCCTCTCAAAAACAATGATCCAAGCGCTGGCCCTGAAGGCGCTTCTCATAGAAAATTATTATAATAAGTATGTAATCTTTCATAACAAGAATGGCTGAATCCAACCAGTAATGTGCTGAGCAGAGAATCAAAGGGCATCAGTGCTTCGACAACTCAGGCATTAGGAATCACTTTCTTATGAATTCATATTCAGCGCAGAGAATAATGTGATTAATGTAATGCTTTTGCGCAGTGTTTGCAACACTACTACACAACACTACACAACACAACCTTCTCTTCGCTTCTCTTAAATTAAAAATTAATTCATGAAAAGAGAAATTAAAGTTTTGAAAAAATATGTGCGCCGTTGTGTTGGCACACAGTAGGAGCAGTTGGAAAGTTGCTCGCTTTAAGTGATATAAATTATCTTAAAATTAAAATTTTCTCTCAACATATTTTGATTTATGAATATGAATATGTATGTCCTCTATTGTAGTCTATATTCTGGTGTCATTACAAACGAGTCATACAATACTTGAATTTGCAATTTTGCTTTTAGCCCGAGAATGGACTCATCACAGGAGAAATTAATTTGAAAACTACTGAACCTTCAGTAGAGACTAAACCTATCGTTACCGATGACTGAATACTTTTATCGATTCTCTGCTCTTTTGGAACCTTTTTCTCATAATTTGTTAGTTTTATCTCAAAGTAATTTAAGACAAAGAATTGGTTTAAACGCATTCAATGATATTAAAGATCATAAGAAAGTCAATGTCTGTATCAGAAAATCATTAGTATTTTAGAGTTTGCAAGACATCAATTCAAACACAAGTAAATAGAAATCTGTTGCGCTGTTTGCCGTCCTATCAATCATTGTCATAATTAGCCCATACGACAGATCCATAGCAATCGCTTGATTTGTTTGACAACTCAGACAATACTTCATCACAAATACAATGCATTCAAGAAATCTTTCGATTTATATTCAATGAAAATTGATTTGCCTTGATGTGAATTCTTTGAGTTTTATAGTAAGGCATTATAGGGATGAATCATTCACATCATTGACATCTTGAAGCATACCCTCAACACTCGACGAGTATTTTATAATTTAATTCATAAATTAGATAATCGAAACTTAAATCCATTTATTTTTTGTTCAAAACTTCAATTCATTACTTTTTATCAAAATATATAATTACTTTTTGATGATAGTCTGCATTCGATAAACACTATAATCAATATTTGAAATGAGAAAATACAACTTTTATGAATTGGTCGACAACTTATGCTGTGCTCACTCTCAATAAAAAGAATTATTTTTCTCACATAATTTTAAATGTGTTTGTGTTAGGGTAAAAATTAATTTCAAAAATGACTGTCAGCAAGAATTTGATAAATGAATTCAAATGATTTCACCCAAATTATAGACAGATGGGTCAATATTTTAGCATGATAATCATGAATATTGCTTTCAAATGAGCTGATTCTCGTATAATAAAATGTAAAGGAGCTAACCTGTACTCTGGACTCAACCAAGTCAAGTCTCATTGCAAGAGCCTCTCTCATAAAGACATCAGGGTAATGCGACGCTTCGAACGCCTTCTCCAACTCTTCGAGTTGCCATCCATTAAAATTAGTTCGGGTCCGCCGTCTTTTACTATCTCTACTACTAGTGCTGCCATTACTAGAATGCTCAGAATCGGCACTTCTGGCACTATTAGGCGGGTGGTTATGATTCAAATGATGATTCAAATGGTTTGATGACGATGAAGATGAAGCTCGATTGTTACCAGAATCCTTTAGGACTGGCAAATGATTGCTTGCATCAGACACTTCACCTGTTATGCAAAACATTTAATTATTAGTAATCAAAACATTATATTCGAAATCGAATTCAAAAGAACCTTAAAATTGATTGAATTAAAAAAATGAGCGATCGATTCGAGTAAAGTCGATGAAATTCAAAACAAAAAAATGGTTGTTTTATAAGCATTTGAATGATGTGGTAATAGAATAGAAAGACTGCTATTATATTAAAAGTTAATTTAGAACTTATTTTAATAGTAATGTCCGCTATTTAGTAGTTATATATCAAATAACTGCCTAATATTTTATAAACTATTTATAAAGTGAAGCCTGGGGTAAGCCGTAAGTGACTATCGACTAGTGATGAAAACAGTTGTACCACCTCTGGATCACGACCAGAGCCATACCCTCGAATACCTTTCTCTACTTTCTTGAAATGTTTTGTCTGATAGTTAATTTTGAATTGCATTATGTGTTATATAACTTATATCCTTAGCAGTCATTTAATGATCCGAACGTTTATTTCACTTAAACTTATTCTTTATTGTGAGAGAAGTGTTGCACTAAAGCCTTAATTCCTATAATTCACATTCAAATTACTTATTGGATTTTAGAAATGATTTTTCTAATATGATTGCGATGTGTGTAGTGTTAGCGCCACTCAACAAACATTCAATAATGATCTCTAGTCTGATGTCTGGTTGCGGCACAACCTAATAGTAATTCCCTTTCGGTTAAAGTTTGGGTGAATGCTTTCTATGCGTTTATTACCGACACAATTGTCAGCAATGAAACCAATGAAAGCAATGAAAATAATTGGCAGCAAATACTATACAATACTATAGCAAAGAGACAATAGAATCTACTTTTTTGCACTTTAGTTAACGATTCTCTTTTCAATCTAACATTTTTGTATTGCGTGAGGTGACAATCATTGCAATAGGTTTGATGGTTGTGCCCATAGTTGCCAAGCGATGGCAAATAGTATAGAACATTATTATCACTCTGGGCGAGGTCTATGCATGCAATACCTTGCACAAATACCAGACCTAACAGACAATGTTGTCATCGTTAATATCGTTTAGCGACAAATGAGTAGCACATCAACTAAAAGACCTATATTTCCACAAACAAGCCTTACATAAGACGGCAAACAATTGTTGTCATCAGTCATATCAAGTTTCCATTATTTTATTTGTTTTGTTGATATAATTAATTTTTATTTAATTATAAAAAAATTTCTTTGATTTTCAAACTTATATCAAATTTGATGGCACAGCCTAATGATAGTGAGCACAGGCCTACCTTTTCTACTGCAAACCACATAAAATTTATGTTTTATGAATTCCTTTCGATTTTATTTAGATAAGCGATATTTTCTCTCAAAAGTATTATAATTACAAAATTAAACGAAAGCATAAATTTTGAGCCAATTCTCAATATATTTGATTGTTTTGAGTCTTTTATAAAACCGATTAAGAAATGCGCTCTTTTTTGGTAATTAAGGTTTAAAATAATTACGATTAGAATCGGCCAAAGATTTATTTGATATAATTTAGTTGAGTTAACACACATTTAATTTATATTATATATACTTTGTGTGAATATTTCACAGCTTTAATAAACCAATAAAAACGGTTGAAATTTAATCAAATTCTTGTTTATCGATGATTGTTATGAAACTAATATTTGTTTTGCAAACAATCGTTAGTTTGCTTTGAATTTCGATACAATAAAGTGTTAATTATAGATAAATAGGATTAATATTGGCTCAAAAGTCGAATATATTTTCCAATTAATATTTATGAGACAATTACTTATTAGGAAAGCGCTTTTAAAATCAATAATTCTTATTAAAGGTAATAATTTTGATTGTATTTAATAAAAGCATATTCACTATCGATCTGTTAGTATAGATATCATTAAAAATGAAAGTTTTCATTATTTCGTTCATTAGTCGACCGCCAATTCGTGAAATCATTGAAAAAATGTCGTTTGAAGTCATTATTTCGATACATAAATCCAAATAAGTTTTCATTAATTAAAATGAAATATCAATATTTGAAAAGTTAGCCTCAAATATAAATTATTTATAGAATATATTTTTGAGCCATAAATTCAATTTCTTACGCATAATATCCGACTATAAAATACTTAACTATTAATTGCAATTCAAATATTCTTCAATAAAACCAATTGTATTCATGAATAATATCATAAATTTTGATTAAAATTCTAAACCAATTCACATAAAAACTCAAATTTTGTAAAAATAAATAAATGCGATGACAAACACAAAACACAAACAACTCTATGGTTAAGGCCCTCAACAAATACAAACGCCATTTAAATAATTGATCACTAGATTTATCAAAATTCTTTTAGAATGAATCTTTTCTAACAAATTTGAACATAACTTAAAATGACTATTAATAGTGAATCTCATCAATATTTTCTTATCTAATCCCAAAATATTTGGATGACATTTAATTAAACCTGTACTAAATGCCTAAATTTAGTTAATGTCTAGATATCAGAGAATATTTGTGATCAGGTTTCTTCTATGATTAATATCTGATATCAATGAATATTTTTGACCACTATTTTAAAAATATAAACTTGCTTTTAATACTGTATATTGTATTTCAATGAATGGAAATTATACTCAAATGTTTCGTTTACGATCAAAATAAGTAAAGTAAATTTGATTTAACTTGTTATAATTAGAGATCATTAAAAAAGAATATTAATCGAAATTATTTTGAAAATAAAACAATTTTTGAGAGTTTTGACCGAATTGTGACTAATGTTTGGCACTTATGAGTTTAAATCTATTAGAAAATGGTTCATGCTTAAAAGAGGTAGTAATTACTATATTTATAATCAATGACAAATTTTCATTAATCTAAGAATTATTATGGAGTTATGTAAAAGAGTGGAATCGCATGTGAAGTGAAATTTAATTGACTCAACGAGTTATTTGTCTCGAATTAACCGTTTGTTTCGTGTTATCATAGACTTGAAGTTTTCCATTACATCCAATTAATTATTTCAATGAACGTATTATTCAAATAGTTAATTAATTTTCTTCGTTTGAACACAATTCAAGGCAAAGATGTTTTCACTATTCGTAAGAACTTAGCGTTGATTTTAATTAAATAAAGAGCTGTCAAATTAAAAGGCAATAGCTGAATTCACTTGAATTTTTAATGAGTTGCAAGACTTTTCAATTAATGAAAATCAATTGAAACAACAAAATTAGATACTTTTATGTTGAATCACTTAATTTTAGTTTACTCCTCCGATTTTACTCTAATGATTCCACTATTTTAATGTAAATTTTAATTTAATTCGTGAAAACTTCCGATTTGTTTTCAATAAATGCAAGTTTAAAAATTTGTCTCATTTTTTAAAACTTTATTACAATTTGAGTATATTTTCACAGCAAATATATTTTCAAATTCTATGAAATTATATCAAAATAGTGACCAAGTATACTTTCAAGACTATTTGTACTTTTAAAATAAATGTCGAAAAAATTAATGATTGCATCCATGACTCATGGACCATGAGCAATAATCGAAAATGCTCATATATTGACTTTTTAAATTTCTCATTGAATCAATTATCGATAACTTGAGAGTATATTTTCTTCATAACAAATAGTGTTTTCACTTCAATAAATTCTAATTAAACACACACTCAGCTTTTACTATTACAGTAAATACTTGTTCGTCCCTGGTCCGTTCAAGAGAATTGAAGGATGCGAGACAGTTAGGTATATGATCGAGCTCAGCATTTATTGTACTAAAGCTAAATACAAACCATGTTTTGTTACAAGTTTACAGCATTTCTTAACAATTTTAAACTAAATTAGTTGAAATTCTCACTAATTTCTTATTATCTTGGTAAAACTATCCAATCTGAAAATTTATGTGCTCTAAAGTTTAGTAAATGATTTGAAGTTTTCACTTAAAGTTTTATATTACATTTGATTACTGCCATACTCTGAGCCTTAAAAAGCACTGAAATCTATTACATTGGTTTTAATCATAGAGGGACAAAATCAAACCTGGGATACGATCGAAAGGGTCAACATTGAGCCTTTTTAACATTAGTTAGCAAAGGAATTGCTTTAGATTTTTGAATTTGAGGGACAGAATCGAGCTAGGGACACAAACGCGAGCTCCACGATCGAATTTTCATTGTTTCATAAGAGATCATATGAATTAATTATTAGGCCTAAAATTGTCTACATTGTTTTAGCAGTAAATTAGGACATCACATTTTTCAATCTGATATTAAGAATTTCCAAGGGTAGATCTCCATAAAATAAAATTTTTCTTCTAGAATTTGAAGATTTTGCAAGAGACTTCTGCAAATAATTGCTATTTTAGGTAATTTAGTTCAATTAACCGGATTTATACCGAATTAAAGGCAATATAAAGCATATTTAGTCTTACACCCAGTTTAAGCATGATAAATAGTGGATAGGCGTCTATCATACCACTAAGTCATAGAATTTGGTCGATCACATACCGGCCTACCCTTTGAGTCGATCACATCCCGCATATATGTTTTGATACGGTTTTCTAATTAACATTTGGATGAGTAATTTATGCATTATTATATTAAAAGGGCATAAACTAGTCAAAATTTTAATCTTAAACACATTATTTATTTAGCTTGGATCAAAATAGGTCAATTTTACATCTTCTATTAAATTATTTAAAGGCTTTTAAAGAATCAAACATTTGGGCATGGGCCATTTAAATGGATGAATGTATGTACAAATGTTTACAATCGAAGAGTTAACTTTCATTTCTTTCATGTTTTAAAAAATCATTTCAAATGGGAAAAGCTTTCGATATAATCATCGCATTTGTAAACATTGATTGATAGTCTTTTTGAACAACTTTTGATCAATATTTTATAGCAATAAGTAGGTGCATGCTTATTGAGGCAATAATTTTCTGGAGTATATTAGGCATGAATTGGCCAAAAATAAATAGAAATTAAATTAATTTGATATAAAAAGTATAAATTGAAAGTCTGCTCCATTTGTGTCAATTAAGATGAATGGAATGTCTAAATTTGATGACAAATATTAAAAAGTCTGGAAAAATGAATTAAACTAGATCAATGAATTGCAGCAACGAGTCTTGTTTTTGAAATAGCTCAGTCATTTTATGAAAAGTACGATCATTAGACAAATTAATGAATTTTATTGATCTTTGAAATGAAAAATTAATTATTGCCATAAAAATAGGCATAAATTATGAGAAGTTGTGCTGAGAATAAGATATTTGACTTTATTTAAATGCAAAGTTAGACGACAGCAGACATTGTAATCATATAATGATTTAGTTTTATTGTTAGAGCTGTGAAACCGATATTTTTCATAATAGTGTTATGAATACAATATATAATACAATAATTTGGTTAAAACTCGTTTCGTTTAATACAATATTCGCTAATATTTGTGTTTACGCCCTAATGATGGCATTCGATTAGATTCATATCATTTCTCTAATTTCCAAAATAAAATTATAATCTTTTTTCACTCCAAATGAATTGCAAACACAAAATATAGAGTAAATAACGACTAAATGTATTTTAAAACTTAAATGTTTTTATAAACTTAAGGCTATAGAGAATATGTTTGTTATTCTGTGATTAAGGCTCACAATATGTCATTCAAAACAATCTATAATATGATTCTCTCTTTTCTCAGCACAAACTTTACTATTTTTTGGCACTCTAGCACAACTCCACTCAATTCAGTGATCGCTTGCATTCTTCACAGCTTGAAGTGATTGCAAGAATCAACACATAAACCGATAACTTGTTTATTATAATGAAATAAAGTCTGTAATTCAATTTGCGAGCCATACGTCCCGCAGAGCATATATTAGGCAAAAATAAATCAAAACCCATTTCAGGGTTAATAACTTCCAACAAATTTCTTCAACACTTGTTTGCATTTAATTAAAAATAAGACACTTTTGGTTAAAAAGTAGACAAAATATTGAGAATATTTACCTTTTTTGCCGTTAATTCTAATCATATTATCGACTGATTCTCTTCTATGAAAGTTGTGATTAACTAAAGTCGATGGCGTTAACGAAGAGATAAGTCCAGAGTTGGCATTAGAGCCGGCGTGCAGTAGACTATCAATGGAATATGCGGTCGCGGCGGCCGCTGCGGCCACAGCCAGAGATGGCTGGAAGTGGTGAGATGAATGAAAATCATAGGGATGGGCCAGACTGGGCATACTGTACGGCGCGATCGGTGACCCGAAATGCGCGAAAGGCCCAGGAATAGGTCGTCCCAGTCGGGCTAAAACACTGGCTGTGCCGCCAAAACTGACCGCTGAGGCACTGTTTGAATGTTGGAGTAAAGGATTTGTTCCTTCCATTAGAATATTTGCACGATTACTGATATATTAAGTGTCAAATTTGTTGCAATCAAATCAAACATTAGAGCAAAACATCAGACGAATGGGTAATAAAGTGCTAAAAATATCGATCACTCGAAGGGACAGTTAGGCAGACATCGCCAGTATTGGCACACTTGTGACCGATGCGTAACAATTGATATGAACTTGTGATCGATGTTTGCACCACATTATCGGTGCTCTACAGTCACAATCACATGACACGACAACCACACCCCACAAACGGACACACAGCTGACCATTAAATAGGCCTTTATTCCGAAATTCTAATTCCCTGACCTAAGAGTCGCGAAATTGATCGTCCGCTCCAACGATTATAACTTCGCCTCAAACACCACAGCCGTCATTACTTTCTAGCACTGCCTCAATGCTACCGACTCCTCCCGATATCGGAGGAGCTTATAGACCAGTGCTACCAATAGTAGCATATAATCAGTTCAAATCAATGTTTGCACTCAAGCACACATATTCCACATCCCTCTCCCATTTGTATTTATCTATTAATTTCTCTCTCTCTCTCTCTCTCTCTCTCTCTCTCTCTCTCTCTCTCTCTCTCT
>JAQGCS010001523.1:0-13429 GCA_034702105.1 Fuscozetes fuscipes | reverse complement strand
ACGACAAAACTATATACTACATACTTCGTAAATGTAGTTAAAAATTTAATCCTTGGTAACTCTTTTCATATTAATGTCACACAAAGTTATCAAATTAGAGCATAATCATTCTAAATTGAAATTCAGTAAGGTTTGCTTGGTTAACAATAAAGAAAATTAATAAATTCAATTTAGAATAACATTTTTGGGCAAAATTTATTTTCTAATAATTATATAAATGGAATGAATGACCAATTATTGACAACATCTATATTAAACAAGGCAAAATGTCATCAACCCCACCAAGGTACCCTACAAATTTTTAAGGAATATATTTTTATACATGGTAAACACATGCATTGAGTTTAGGAGTTGGAAAATAGAGGAAAGTTGTGGTGGGGCAGCATGGTAATTAAATTAATTAATTGGATGCAAAAAAATCTAAATAAGAACTTATGTTCCAAATAAAATTATCAAGGATCAAAGCCAGGAGTGCCAAGAGGATAAAGCACAAATACCCACTAGTTTTTGAACTCAGACCTCATCCTCTACTTCCTGCAGAGCGAAGCCAGGTGAAAAACTTTTATATAAGTACTTTCTCCTCTGATTTTTTAACTCAAAGGAGGACAAATTTTAGCTTGGACAAATTCCCTCTTAGATTATTTTGGCTGTAAAAGAACATCACCCTAACTTTGCCGACATTGGGCGTCCCTGATCAAAGTCGTTTCATAATAAGAAGTGTTTTGGAATTATTTGAGATTGAAGTTGACAAACCCAACTTGATCATATAATGTTAGGTGAATTAATATTGGATTGTTAGATTGAGTGCATTGAAATTGTGAAAGAGGTTAGTATGAATTAATGCACATAAAATAAAGACTCTCACCTGTCCCTGTGCTGAGTGAAGTAATTCATGTTTATCTAAATGGTCTTTTTGTACGAAAGATGCTTTACATTTAGAGCACACAAATGGGTTATCTCTTTCTGTTTGACCAACTATTGCATCAGAGGAACGAGTAGAAGACGGAGAAGACGCCATATTGGACTTTGAAGATGGAACCACTACGGCATGAATGCTTGTTATGTGTTCCTGAAGTGAGAGTGATGACCTTTGGCCACGAAATATGCGGCCGCAGTGCGGACATCGCGCGTGAAGGATATTAAGCGGAGCAGTAGTTTCGTCTATAAATCAGATACAAAAATGAATGTCTGTTTCCCTTTTATATAATATGAGCTAAAAATTTATGTCTAAACTGGAGTCGAGTTGTGCTGAGACTCGATTGAAATGAGACATAGATATCATATAAGTATAGGTATTCTGTAATGCAATTCCTTCTCTATAACTAATATGAATTGCAATGCAATCGATGCAATACTAAAACCAAGTATACAACAAATTGCGGCGCTTGTCTCTGAGGCCCCGGCGCCGCTATCTATCATCCGAGTTGTCAATGGAAAGGGACAGGGATGCGGTTGTACGGAATCTCTCATGAGGATAACGTATGATTAAAAAAAGAAAAGCCAAAAGATTTCTCATAACACACATAGAAATGACAGTCGAGTCAAGCGTCACAACAGTCTAACTCTGTTTATGATTACATCAAACAATCAACAATTTGATCCCAAATTCTTTTAATTATCATCAAATCGTGTTAAACAATCTCTTCGCACATTTTCCCTCTTATTTTAAAAAATGAATTGTTTTTAAAGGTTTTAATGATATCCAGACTTATATTTTGAGAAGACCTGAGTTGTAATACAATGAAATATATTTAGATTACAATTACATTACAATTATTATCAAAATATTGATTCCAAACCAAAACTTAACAGAGAAAGCAATTCTTTTTTCATTCTTCAAAAGAAAAAAATTGTGGGCATCACAAGTGATTCCAACGCAAAAAATCATACTAGATATGAGTAGATTGCATTTCTCTTACAGTGATTTTATTCAATTTGATAAGCTCACAATTCATTGCATGTTCAAGAAACTAAACTTGAATAGATGAAGTGAAACCTAAATTTCATAGATTTACTTTGTACAGGTGTAAATTTAAATCAATAAACAGTGTAGGTTGATTTAAAAGATATTTCAAAAAAACTATCGAAAAATAAAAGTACTCTAGATAAAGTCTACTAAATGTTATATTCTCGGGCAGTGTATTATCTATATGTGAGTTGTTGGATATATAACTAATATTTAGTTAAAACTTTATTAAACTCATTTAGAATGATTGGGAAAAATGTTGATGGTCATTCAAGTAATATTTAATGGATAAATACGGGATTTGTTTGAAATAATTAATTGTTCTGATAAAAGCTTAGAAATTGTATTGTATTGTATAATATTGAGTAAGTTTTGAGTTTTGATTTGATTACCTCAAGACTTGACTACTGGATGACCAGTCGTTACAACGTTTTAAGCTTTGAATGAGTAGTAGTTTCACTTTTAATTCAACGGTAGCGTAAAATCGGATTTGAACTCATCTAGCGCTCAATATATACAATATTATATATATATAATATATAATGTATATAACACATATATAAAAACAAGAGTTCACTAAATCGGTCGATAAAATATAGCCGTTTAATGCACAGTATTTTCCACCTAAAAGCACAGCTGCTTCTTATTGTGAATATAAGAGCGCTGCCACTTTTGGAGCA
Organism: Fuscozetes fuscipes; assembly: GCA_034702105.1. Taxonomy (NCBI): domain Eukaryota; kingdom Metazoa; phylum Arthropoda; class Arachnida; order Sarcoptiformes; family Ceratozetidae; genus Fuscozetes; species Fuscozetes fuscipes. The sequence continues at coordinate 10,783 of JAQGCS010001523.1, read as the reverse complement.
ATGCAGAGCAAAGGCAGGCTGTCACCTTCCATTCCTGAAGGCAACTTTTATTACAAAGTGGATTGCATTGCGAGCATAGCTATGATCGGGTGAACGTCACCTTTGCTTTGATGAGATGCACATAACTAATAAAGGAAAACATAACTCCTGTCATAAAGATATCACATTTCAGCCATTTTATGACTGCTATTCTACCTTTTGATCGTAAAGTCGAGCTCTGGTTGCTCTCTGCAGTTGACTCAACCGAAGCATTTTGAAATTAGAGGACAAGCATCTCGTTGTGAGTCAATATTACGGCACTGCCATCATTGCCATCAATCAAATACATCGTTCAGTTATATACTGTTAACCATAGTATTAGTTTTACGCTAAAGTAATATTAAGTTTAAAATACAAAACAAATATATATTCACTGATTGTTTTGCATGAATTTGACCTCAAACTAAAACTAGAGGACAGAATAACTCCATAAATATTTTATAATTGTTAGATATCTTAGATTATTTTAAACTCAAAGGTTTGACAAATTAAACGCGTATTGGGATCTCTATTACCCATCTCTTTAGTTAAGTAATAAAGTGATTTCTATTCTCTCAAATCAATGAATGAATTCATAAGTCGACTAAAAATATCAAATTTGAATATAAAACTGAGAATACTTTTTGACTCATTTATCAAAAAGGTTTTTGCAAAAGAGTTGACTGCAGTTATTGGTCTCATGTAATGGCATTAAAGATATGTAAGGACTGTATGCGAGCACTGGATTCGCTTTTATTGAGAAAATTAGCATCGATTCAAATGAAGAAAAAGTTGGAGGAAATAATAAATTTGAGTCCTTCTCGTAGTTTATATGAAAAGTTACTTTTATTCAGTTTTCTTTTGAATAGCATGTCTTTTGGGTTGTGCTGTGTCTGTGCTCTGTCCTCAACTGCAAAATGAATGTATACTGAGTTAGCACTATATTGATGAGAGCCATCATAAATGTATGCAACTTTTGCTCTACTGTTGAGGCAAATGCTTTCACGATTGAGGGAACCCTTGATTTGACAGTTTTCACAATAAGTATTATGTGAAAGAGTGAAATACCAGTCAAAGAGATATATATTTTCTATTCTTTCACTCAGTCTTACATTAGTGGTAGTGTTGATATGTGAACACATATTCAGATGCAATAATCGCATCTAAAATAACAAAAACCAAATTGCATTTGTGAGGTCAACCCAGATATGCATTGCAATATTGTGGTGAAGCTCCTCAACCACGCCACTGCACAGAATGGAGAGGATGGTTCGCAAGAATTTGTGCCAAACTCAAACTCCAATTTATATGTTTTGCTATAAAAGCACAAACAAAATATCGATAGAAAATAGAGAATATCGGAGCCGTATATTAATTAGAAAAGGCGGGTATCAAGCACATGTGCTACTGACAGACACATATACTCTGCGAAAGTGACTTCAACTCTACTCGTATTGTCTTTAAATATACGGATGTGTGTTGAGAGTGCGGTGCTATGCTGTAACACAGGGTATATTATGCTTATATGAATAATGGACATTTCATATCTGCAAAGGGGAGGTATCTCATTGTCAATGGCAGGTGCATTGACTGCGATGCGGCACTGGGGCCAGTGTGCTTTACGGTGCGACGTGTTTGGCACTGGCAATTACCTGCATCAATGCGTTCAATTTAGCTCAAACAGCATCCAATGAATTAGGCTCTCATTGATCATTGAGTCAACTATTGTTCTACTTGTGCTGCACTGCACAGCACTAGTAATTGAAGTGTACCTGCATTTGAATGCAACTCAAGTAATGCACATCTGAACCGAATTGAATGCCTGTTAGTTAGTGAACACGAATCAGATCTAACTTTAATATATAGCATACATAAGAGCACATCATATGAGGAAACGTAAATCAATTGTAACCGGAGAACACATGTGGGCTATTATGACGGTATGAGCGCTCAATGACGAACCCATTTGCAGCTCAAGTTTATGAGAGTTGCTATGGCTTTATTGCTTCAGCCATTTGCCAAGTGCTGGGAGGGACACACAATTTAGATGGTGTCACCTGAAACGGAAATTAAACAAAACGACACCCTATCAAGTCATCTAAGATCACATCAACCTACAACATTCATAACAAACCTCCACCCATTCACACATCCATCAAACCTTATCATTAATTTTTGGTTGCTACAATTACTAACTTTGCAAAATCATATTTTATTGATTTAGTTGGAGCAATAAATGTGTCTTGGAAACTAGGTTTAAAATCAAATTGATAAATTAACAAGTTCTATGAATTAATATACTTTTGAAATTAGGGAACTATTAGGGAAGGAATATATGATAATCAATAATCATAGCAATGGATAATAACGAGTGATTGCGAAGTGGCACCAAATTGGCTCAATTGTTGGTCGCATAAGAAATTGAAAACGATTAAAGAGAGAAGAAATGATGATGTGCTCAATTAGTTGGATATTTTGGACTAACCATAAGGTTGGCCATTAAAAGCAAATACCAATGAAGAAACCAATAGTGTTTTGCGTACAAAAACTTAGTGCCACACATTGACAGTCAGCTCTTTCAAGAGTTTCTTCACAACTGACAACTGTTTTATCAACAGTTGAGTCACTTCTCTAACCAAAACAGCAGTTGAGTGAATTAATTTTTCTACAAGATTCAATCACTACTTTACATATCTTCTACGAAAATAAAATCAGAATGTCTATATTGTTAGTAATTTATTTAATCAAAAGCTGTTCCTTAAACTATTGTTTGAAACAGGGTAATCCATACATGCAAATTTATTCAATTTCAACAGATATGAGCAAAAAGATTTCCAGAAATTCTTCCTGAGTTGATATTAGGCAAAAAAATTGCTATGGGAATTTTGATTGAATAAAAAAAATATAAGACATGCCATCAAAAATAAAATCACAACTTTAAAATACATGATAATTTGGAAGCTCTTGCAATAAACTTAAATTTTTTATCGAATGTTATAGGTAATTGGAATTCAAAGTCCCTTTCTTTTAACAAATAGTCCTTACTTTATTTAGGAGAGTAGGGGACTATTTATTAAAAGAAGGGGACTTTGAATTGCAATTAGCCATATTTGAAATGTGGATGAAAACAAACACAATTTTTAATGTTGGGATCAGAGTTTGTATAAAAGCTATTAAGCTGTATATCGGAGACAATTGATGTGATATTTCAAAGAATAATTCAATTATAAAATATCGAAAAAGTTTAGAAACGAAATGAGTTAATCATTAATTTTAAGAAAAGCAATGAAATTCTTAAATAAACAGGAATGGCATAGAATGGCATTGAATGGCATGTAATTGCAATGAGTGGTAGAGTGAAGTCGAAAGATGTGAGAGTGGAGGCAACACTACCTCACTCTCGTCAGAAGTAATAGCTTGCTATTTGTCTAATGGCGCTCATCAGCCAACAAAGAGAGCCATCGATGCCATTAGGACGAAGACATTTGCTCACAACTGAAACAAAGTCGTGATAGTGTAGACACTGTAGAGCACTACTCCTATTATTTATAGGTGTTGTCATTAAAACTAAGGGAACGCCAATCAACTAAACTAACGTTCGATTTCTTTTCATCAGCTCTTCTCAGTTCTCTTTTGATTCACTTTTCATTCATCTGTTATTCTTTTTTGTCAGCAGAGGAACAGTAGAGAAATAGTAGAGAAATAGTAGAGGAATAGTAGAGGAACTATAAGACAATTTAATATTGAAGAAAACGAGGCAATAGATAGTCATTATTCAAAAGGGGAAATCATATTATGAACGTTTGGCAAATGAAACAATTTGATCAGTAAAATGACAGACCGGGCGTCAGTAAGACTACAAAATTATAAGTGTTTTATAAGAGATGCCAATATACGCATCATTGCCCTCACATTTTCATAAGTCAAGTATTCAATAAAATAATCAGAGTATAGAAGCCATGCATTAATTCTAATATATTTATTGAGAAAATACAGTAAAGTATAGCAACAGTGTTGGACTCATTCAAGTTTTTGTTGGCAAACTTTGCATATATTCATATATACGGTTATAAATCATGACTAAGTCGTTGTTGACGGTGTGTGATAATTACCGAACTTATATATAAGCTCAGGGGTAATCACGCGGAAGCAATGAGAAAAGCGTTTTGCATCTCTGCACACTTTCTATTATATTATTCTATATTTATTGCAAACTCCATAATATAAATTCATTGTATTATAAACAGCTCTCAAGACATGTAATTAACGAGTTTTGCACAAAAAATATTATATGAAAATATGTTTAGGAAATATCTCGTTAACTCTACCGAATATAATGTGCTAAACAACGAATAATTTCATTACGACTACTCTCTGCCAGTCATGCCTTCAATTCGAATAATTATAAATATTAGTTACAAATTATATCATTTTTCAATTCAATGTCAGTCACTCTCCACTCGAATAATACTTCAAATCTTATAAATTAAGAAACAATTAGTAAATGCTTTCAATCGATATCTTTGAGACATTTCATCTTCAGATTAATGATTCGAATAAAAGTTCTAAATCAATGAAAAGCCATTAAATTTGTTTGAAAACAAAAGTTTGATCGGATTTATCAATTGCTTGCGTTTAACAAAGAAATCGGTTCGAGTCAATGGCCAAGACGTTGACAGAAGTGAATGTAATTAGTTTTCAAAAGAGCGCTAACTTTTAATGACTTCAGAGAATTAAAGGGAAGGCTTTATATAACTCGAGTTAATAAGTATTACTTTTCTGTTAGTTTAAGTGTAAGTCATTTAAATTTTTCATTGATTTTTAGACCTTTTTAATAATGGATAAAATAAATGTGTTTTGAGCTCAAGTTTTCCATTAAATAATTTGATTGTCAATTATAACAATAAAACTAAATTAAATAAATCTGAATAATTTATCGCAACTGATAACAGAGTTTGTGCTCTAAAACTCTAATAGACGTAAGAACACAGTCTCAATGGAGGCACACATGCACTCATGCACACACACTGCAGAGCCTCACACACATATATCTGTGCTGGATGTATGCTGGATCTGCTATTAATATGTGCTCGAATAACAGTTAATATACCTTTAAAAGCAATTCACAACTTATAAGGAGAAAACTTCGATTCAATAAATCACGTATTTTGCAAATTGACTCTACTCTTGATAAAAAAGATTGAAGGCATCCTCCGAATAAGTGAATCGGTTAGACATGAGAGCAAACACTAGTTTCACAGCGAAAAAGCAATAAATGTCTCTCTTATTATTTGATAACATTGACTGCCTCGGACCATTCAATAGGTTATTAAATCATTTGCAAGTATATCTCCATTTCCTAAAACATCAGAACAACTGAATAATTAATAAAATGTAAAAATAATCAATTGATTGAAAAACTATTGCCACTAAAACAGGTCAGATTTTCCTTTTTGTAAATAAGGACCTGCCTTAAGCCAGCCTCAGGTGATTCGAACAAATAATTATTAGTTCACTCTTTAAATAGAAAATCGAGATTTTTATTAGTTTAATGTTAGTGACAAACAGTGGCTTTTGCTCCATATTTGCCTCTTTCGTTGACTTCCGTATCGATTGTTTGATTGCAAGACTCTATTGAAAATAGTTTCGATCAAACAATTTATTTTTCAATATTAGTAAACATAGAATTGTGTGATAAGTGAAATCCAATTCCTTAATATTTTCTCAAAAAAGTTTATTTAATGCGAAGAAAATATGATTTTCAGACACTATAAACATATAAAGTGACGAAAGATTTGAGAAAAGTTTTAAAATAAAAAATATCTGAATTCAAGCGTTAAGAGATTTGAGAGCACATCAAAAGGTTGAGGTAAGGAATAGAAATTGGCTCATGCAACTCCAATTGGATGTGAACTCAAATCATTTGAGTTACAGATGCAGATCACGTGTAGAGTACCTCAAAGACATGACAGGAGAGGCCAAAAGAAGAGCACACAATATATACAATGCATAGAGAAGTGCAGTGCAAACCTACAAAATGTCTTTCGATCGGTCGAAGAAGTTTAGGGGAAGCACTGAAGCAGTGTTAGGGATGTTTAATGTGATCCTGCAATAGAAGTGCATTGGATGTGATGGAGGCTTAATTGTTCAATCAATAAGATGGTGTAACCAGAGATGCGAGTCGTGCCGCTCTGTCTGAATGGCCGCTTTCTGTCATCAGATGGCAAAATAGAAATACCTCTTACGTGCAATGAGTGTAAATGACTTAACCTGCATATCAACGCTCATACGGGTGTCGTTCTAATCATACACTAATACTAAGCATAGACTCCAACAATGCAGTGAATAGAGAGGAAAGAGAGAGAAAGTAGTAGAAAGTGAGCCAATATTATAAAGGAAGCAAATCTCGTGAGGTTTACTGCCTGGAAATAAGGGCTTTATTATTACTCTTCAAATATACTGTACCTGACTTTGAGTCGAATTATTGCAAACAACCAAGCAAAGCAATACAATGCAATGCAATGTAATGCAAGAGTCGCCCAAATATCATACAAAAGTTAGACCAAATACTTTCAATATATTATATGCTGGGGTTATGTCTGCATAAATCCGTCTTTTGCTGATCCAAGTCAAAGCCAAAGCAACAAAAGTATTTGGGATTCTTATTTAATCCGATTCCTTTCCCCAACAGTATTGAGATAATAGTGAGTGTCTATAAATTTGCGCATAATATATATGGTATATATAGACTGATATAAAGCCAATTCGAAAGTTATCTCTTATTTGAACGACTTTACTCCTGTAATGTTATTTTGTGTGCAATACAGCTATTTTAGTGGTGAAACTGATACTTTGAGGGCACACACACACACACACACACACACACACACACACACACATTCACTCACTCACTCTCACGTTTGAGCGAGACAAGTTTGAAGCCTTGCAAACAATATCAATAGTAAAGCCTACTTCCATCGAAATCATTTGGAATTCCAGTGAAGCACACGTAGGATTACAGATAGACTGACTCACACTAACGACACCACCGTATATATATGCCGAGTGATTGGTTGGCCAAACACTCACAATAATGGCTGTCTTTACCTTGTTTTTGGTACAATAGACAATAGCATTGCATTACTGGCTTTTGCTTGAGTTGCAAAACTTAGTTAGACTGCAATATGAGTCGCACAGTACACAACACAGGACAGACATTGGTGTTGAGCTTTCATCGCTTATATGATAGATAAACAAAACAAATACGATAGACTCATATTTCAATGTGTATTAACCCATGTGTGTTATGTTGTGCTATCATTGAAAAAGAGGTGTAGAAATAGCTTCACTTAATTATTGCTTTTCAATTATAAAAGAGCAAATGAAAATGTAATTTATCTAACAAAGCATTATAATAGATATAAGCGCCGACCTCTTCCACAATAGCATGAATAACATACAGTGCAAAGTGTTTGATAAAGTATACTGACTCTGATATTCTGTCTCTAAAAGTGCTATACTTTGGATCCAACCCTAACGGCTATAATGAGTTTGCATTGCTTTGCTGTAAAACAGAGATGCTTGCAGAGATGCTAGATTCTAGATGCTTACACTCCTGCATTTGAGGCTAACGCATATTTTAATGTACCGTGTACTTCTACCAAAACTACATACAATTTACATTCTCTAAGAATATGATGACGAAAGAGTGTCAGATTAGGAACTTAGGCTCCAAGTGTTGTTTAGCACGTTGAATAATCACATTGTTGGTGAGTGAACTGCAGTCTGCATCCCTGCTTTGCGCTCTTCTCTATTGGTTTTGTTCTGTAAAATAGAGTTCAGTAATGATAGCGTTCATAAACTGCAACTGCAATGAGAGCACACTTTTAATCAGTTTCGGTGACAATAAATATTCTGCAAGTTATCAGTGAACGAATGCGCGAATAACTTAAGCTATTTTAACCGGTTTTAAATTAATGACTGCCGCCGGTGTTCACTCCGTTAATTAGTCCGATCCCTATTGTCTCATACGGTTATTCTCTACTGTTTAGGACACAAACTCCATAATAAATGACAAATGAAATTTCGCTCCAATGCAGTCATGAATCTCTTCTAATTAATTAATTTTTCCAAACCAATTAAACCTTTTTCTGACCCTAACGTTCGAATAGAGCTTGAACAATTTCAATTCTATTACTTCTGATTAATTAATTAAAACTTCCAAGTTTTAAAAAGAACTTATTTTTATAATTTTTCAGAAAAATTGTTTTTTATTTGCGAGAGTTCTTTAAGATATTAAAAACATATATAGAAAAACCAAATACCAATAGCAAATGAATGAGTTATCTTAACCATTCTTGGCCAAGTTTTTAAAGATAATTAAGGATTTACACTGATTAGGCCTCTTAGATTGATCTGTACATGGAATTTAAATCGTGAAAAATTAGATTTTAACAAACAATAGGAAAACTGATGCAATAATTTATGAAATAAGTAAATGTTGCATAAAAAATGCTAGATATGAGGCCCGGGAGGTAGAGATTAATTAAGCAGATATTAAAACTTTTTAATAGTGTTTTGCGCGATTGCAGTCTTGCAGGTCTTTTATGTGTTTTATGGCAAACACTATTTGAAGCGATGCTGAGTCTTGTGGTGGAGGCAGTCGTGAGATACCGCCCGCGGCTTTTGCTTTGATACAAAACAGAAACGAGTCATACAGTGGCACTCATTATCTCTAAATAAAGTTATGATGATGATTATGATGGCGCATAATGTATGTGATCCGTACCCTTTTGGTATGAAACCACAAAAATAGTGGAGAAATTACTGACACTAATCTCCGAAACATGGGTTCACTAATATAGATATGGCTTTTAGGTTGGCTTACATTAGCGATATGTAACTGAACCGACGCTAACGAGCAGTCCTTCATTTCATAAGAATTATTACCTTTTGGCCAAATAAGTAATGATAACATTTTAGAAGAAGCCCTGCTTTGTCCAAATTAATTAAATTTGCTTTAATGTCGAGCATAACTTCAATGGGGAGGCATTCAATCTTTTTAACCAAACTGAATATACAAGAGCTAAAGCATCACAACTATGAAACCAAGACGTCTATCATACAACACACGACTTGTTTGGGGACTTCTATGAGTTATTGAGTCTATTTTGACCAAAAGTAAAAATGAAACACAAACTGAGCGCAAATGTAATTTACTTCAACTTAATTAAGCTATGCGTTAGAACTCGTACAGTACTGAAAGGGACTAATATAACGATAGAGCTTTGAGGAAAACCTGATCACAGATCACTTATGTGAAATGTTGGCCTCAAATAGGACATGGCTGTCATTAGCTCACAGTTACTCACATCTCGTATACTAACATCGATTTGACTCAACAAACAATTAATGTTTTCCTATCGATTCAACACTTTTTACAAACATTATTATAATATTTACGCTAATCCTAAGTCTGCAATATTGGCCGAGATTAAGATGTGAGCACATTAACCAAGTCCTAACAATACTGAATCAGGGATAGAAAGTCAAATGATTTGCCTGAAAGGACACATTCTTGCAATCCTTTGCAGACATGTAAGTAATGAATGGTTTGATTTGCGAATCAAAAGTAAACAAATATCTTATTGACATCACATCATGTCGTCCAACAGTGGAGTTAATTTCGTGCACTCATCTAAATGTATTGCTTTCATAAGAATATCTGTCCAGTCCTTCCTTTCACTATTAGTCAATAACGGCTTTGAATTGAGTTCACTCGAAAAGTAATGTTCAGTAGAACAGGAACACAACTAGTCATCGTGTGCTCAATACAATCAAATGCTTAGATCGCTTACTTTAGTCATCCATTGGCGCCATTCTGTCGCTTAGGTTTGACCGTCTTATTAGTTATAAGACGGCGTGAAAAGCTTGAAGCATCAGGGTTTTTGCAATATCGAGAAAAAAGGTTCAAGTTTTTGAAACACCGTAAAAGGTAAATGAAACATCCAATATTTAAAAAAATATATAAAGATATCAATTAGAAAATGGAAGGTCCTAGAAAATAATTTTTTTCAAATGTGATATTTTAGCTGTATTCTAACAAGTCCTAAATGTTGAGTTCATAAATGCTTGAAATTTAACTATGTCTCTTATAAGCAGGGATGCCCAAGGTCGACAGTTCAATTTTTTAAACCAGGTTTGTCGTATAAGATGTCGGCTAGGACCATGACCTCCGAAAATCTCCCATTTTCTAATTGATACTGAATAATGATATCTTAGCTTATTAAAAAAATATTTGACAAAATTTATCTTTCATTTGACTTTACCATGCTTCGGAAGATCTCGAAATATAATATCTTAAAAGATATTGCAAAAACCCGATGATCCAAACTTTTGAGGCGACCTAATATTAACAGTAATACTAACGCTAATAAAAAATGAGCAAAAAAAATACAAAAAATTTCTATTCTCTCACAACTTATTTCTAACAGTAAAACACAAATACTATTACTGACTGTCATTACATACATCTCTTATGAAATGGATCTTACGATCGAGCCATCAGTATATAAGAATAGGCATCAAGTGTTATGTCTTATCTATTATACCAGTGCTGCTCAAGAATTATAACAACAGGTCTCTGATTAAACTATTGCTGTACCACTGCACCACTACAACTGACGCCAGAATATCGACTCACATATTGGCTCCTTTTAGAGACGTGTGTGTGTGTGTGTGTGTGTGTGTGTGTGTGTGTGAGAGA
>JAQGCS010001522.1:0-13435 GCA_034702105.1 Fuscozetes fuscipes | reverse complement strand
GGGTACCAAGGTAAAATTGCTCTGACTCCTTTTAACAAAACTAGGGTAAAAATTTGCCATATCGCTTCACGCGGCAAAATTTTCAAGACTATGATTTACTAATTTTTTGGTCTGGCAGACCCCAAAGGTCGCGAATTTTGGATACCATGGATAAATCACATGAAACGTTAAAATATTTAAATAATTGTTCAAGATTATTTGACTACGAATTCATAAAGAGTTTATTTAAATAAATTTTCAAGATTAACAAATTATAAGAGAATATAGCTTTTGTGTAGGGCCAATTTGAGACTGTGATGTGCAAAAATTCGCCAATTTTATCATTTGGTGTCCATATGAAACTTCTTGATCATATCCATAATAAACTTAATGGGAGTCTTATAATTATGAGCCCATAGAGCAGGGTCAGTTGCTTCATCTATTTTCTTGAATTGCTCCCAATTCTCCGGTTTAAGCAGTTTATTGCACTGATCTTTTGAGTGGTAATCAGAGCAAGCAAATGTTATCGCTTCCGATGCCTAAAACATTACATAAAGAATGACATAATTACAATTCAAATATATTTTGAAATTAATATATAACCGACCACATCATTAAAGATCTCATCCCAGTACTGGGAGTGACCCTCACCACATAGGTTCTTGGTCTCAGTTAATATGCAATGTTTGAATACGAAGTAACCGCAGCAGGTGCCAGGAATGTGTTCATCCTTGTCCATTGTAGAGGCGATTTCGAGGTACTTGGTATGTTTATCGCTGCAAATATCCAACGGTTTCATTTTTTGCTTGGGTAAAAAGCATTTAGCGTTTTCAATGAACTCCTCTCTATCTTTCGGATTATTGCATCGGCCCTCCAAATGTGTGCCCATATTTGTTAGGATTATATTCGAGATCTGTTGAGCGAAGCCTTTCAAACAAGTGGCAGAGTATTCTTGCATACATTTGACGCCATTTTGGACTTGTCTAGGTCAATATTAAATTATACTTAATTGTTTCAGATACTTTTAAAATAAAGATTACGTGCAATGCGCAGTCATGTCTGCATCATTAGCAGGTACAATTGACTTTTCACTACCAAAGAACATGGAGTCCTGCATACACGCGTCCAGTTGTTCTTCACTCATCTTGCACTCAGACTTATAACCTTTGAACAAGGTTATCGTCAATACTGTTAAAGAATTAAATATATTTTGAATTTAATATATTAATTATATTTTGGCTGAAAAATAGTTTTTTACCCAAAATTAAGTAAAACTTATCACTCATTTTGAAAATTTCCCCTTCGATGCGACAAAAGGAATGAAAAATACTAATGAAGTTCACAATTATCTGAATCTATTGAATTGGTTGGCATTGTTTATATATAAAACCATTTGTTGCCTTGCTTCAATGATTACAATCAATAGACTTGCAACTCATGAATTACTAGTTGTTTTATTTATTTTTCTTGAAAATGATTTTCTATGAAGAAGTCATTAATTATTTATTTATTTCCAGAATTTAAAACAATTGTCTAAAAATTATTTGGGCTTTACTCGAAATTCAAGTAATTAACAAACTTTTAGCACTGAAAGCCAAAGAGAGGTACAAATACCCTTGAGTATAAAGTTTGATTCAGGACCACTTATATTTTTAAGAATTTAATTTTTTACTCTTCCTTTAGCTCTGATATGAGTTAAGGGTTAGAAGACCCCTCACCCCCACGAAAACTTGCCAAATTACCCTATAATACCCTATACCCACTGTCAGACCTATAACTTGACTATCAATAAAATTATAGTTAATTAATTATTTTGAAGAAAAATAGTCGAAATAACAATTGTTTATTAATAAATTCCAAGTGTAGCCATCAAGTTCATTAATTAATTAGATGTTGTATTAATTACTTTACATCAGGGATGGCCAAGCTCTAGGATGTATAGGGGTGGTTTTTAAATTTTCTAGGGGGGGGGGAGTAAGCCAAAAGTCGCTCGACAAAAAACTCCTAAAATTTCCAAAAAGCTTCAAAATATTTGCCACCTCGCTTCGCTCGCAGGGTGGACCAAGGTAAAAAATATGTTGCCTTGTTTCGCTTGACAGCAGCACGGAGGTATACCTGTAATGTTAAATTTTTCAAAATTCTAGGGGGGGGGGGGAGGGGATGAACCGAAAATTTTCGACTGTCGATTTTGGCCATCCCTTCTTTACATGTACTTGTGTCTGTTCCTGATATATTTTAAATTGGTCTAATTGTGAACTAGATCCTCTATGATAATGAGTTTAGTATTTATTCTCCTAAAAATCAATTAACCTGCAAATAATTGTCGATTTGTAAAGCATATTTACACAAATAAATGATTTGATTCCAGACAAAGTGTTTTTCGATAAAACTTTCGAATAATTTCAGCTGTGATTCAATTTTATAACAATTTAAATAAACTTTTCCTAATTATTCGGATATATTCTTGCAATCAATCGTTAAATAAATAATTTAATTGTATTTTTTTAATTACACTTTTGACTAATAAAAATGATATTTCATATCAATTTCAAGACAGTACAGTTAGTGATAGTCATGGTTTTAGGCATTAAATTCTGTAGGGTAACAATCCTTGTTTTGGTATTTATAGACTATGCAAGGGCAAATCATAAGCCCTCTCCACATAGATTCGAATGTCCGCCTAAAAAAAGTCCTGGTGGATTAAAAGAGATTATGACCTGTGCGACCAAATGGAGATTTATGCTTGATCAAGTTTGCAAGCCTAAATGTAACTAACATTTCAAATAATTATATTGACCATGCTAAACTTTGAATGATAACTTTCAATAGATGGACTTGCAACGGATCTCATTCAGAACCTGATGAAACACGTATTTTTCCACGCTATCAAATGTATCGATGAAGATTTTGAAGTATTCTTTTTATTATAATAATGCTAATCATTTTTAAGCTCTTGGTCAATTTTTAGCATTTTCTCGTCGATGGTGTGGTTGAATGTTTTATAGGCGATGGTTCACCAGGAACCAAAATGATGTGTAATGTTAAAAAGTCTATTTGTGACAAAGGTATGCAGGGTGAAATGGTTACCTGCGCTATGAAAGAGGCGAAAGTTCACTCAATGGATTTGGCTAAGATGATGTCTCAGCTTGGTCACCTTCAAAAATTGTGCCATCTACTAGCGGTAAATATATTTATAACTTTAATTATTAAGCTTGCTACAACCACTTAATATTACAGGACGGAAGTCACCGCGAATGCAAAGCAGTAAGTATTTTATCAATCAATTGATTTATTAATCGAAAATACAAAAAAATATACACTACTATAGAAATGGAAGGACTTCCCAGCTCTCCCGGTCAAGTAAATAGTCCTAATTGCAAAAATAAAAGAAGTGGTCCAACAAATGCTGAGTTTTATTGTTTGTCACATTTTTTGGCAAATTTCTCAAAATTTGATTACAAAAATGTCGTCGATTTTTAACATTAAAATAAAAGTCAATCACAAAGTGTTAGTAATTTTTGGTTATTAGCAAAATATTTATAATTATAATAACTAAACAATCCAATAACTGAAATCTGTAAGAAGTTGAGCATGCTTAATCCTCCATAAGCTGTTTCATGACATTCTTGAGCGCAGCAAAAGGTGAGTCGGATTCTCTCTTCGACTTTATAACACTGGGATCATCGGAATTGACGTAGCTTTTCAATGTATCCCACTCCTTTTTGTCCATATTTGCGTCACAATGAGCTAGGCTGTCGAATTTTCCACACCCAGACTTCACAATCTCACCAGTCTAAAAATTTAAAGCATCAAATATTTTAGAAACTGTGCATAAATCAAGATGGTACTAAAATCCCATATTTTGAATTTGCAATTGAATTTTTCTTCTATAGAGAGCAGGGGTGCACAAAGTCCGTAACCTCAGGTTCCTAAGGGTATAGTATAGAAAATTTTTCAAGCGAGTTAAATATTAAATAGGGTAAAAATTTTGCTCGACAATAGGAGATCCGTCCTAGCGCAAAAACTAGGTAATATTTAGACTATACTCTCTTGAACATCCCTAATAGAAGTATAGAATATCATTAAACTTTAATATACCATAATAATAGGTATTAATTGTGTATATTATTAAATTCAATACTTTAACTCAATATATGATATTTAGAAAAAATGGGTTAAACATTGTATTACAGTCTATAAAAGACTCACCAATTCAGTCAAGAAATTACTGATGTATTTAACGCTATCGGGTTTATTGCAAACTTTGGTCAGACTTTCTTTGACGCAATGGTCCATCACATGGAAAGAGCAGCACGTGGCGGATATTCGGTGGTCACCCGAAACTTGGGCCAAATGCTCCATTTGTACAATGAACTTGTCCATGCACATATGCATCTGAGCAGTATTAGCATCATTTTGTTCCGAACACATGAAATGACTCAACAGTGCTGTTTTGAGAATCGTTCCAGGTTAAATCAAAGATAAAGTTCAAATAATTACCTTTGCGTTCGTTGTCATCCTTGCAGTACTTCGCTTCCGTGTTGTCCGCACTTTTGATGATAATATTCATCATTTGAGTGGCGAACGGATCCAAACAAGCCTTGGAGTACTTCTTAAGGCATTGGACGCCTTCGTCGATGTTTTTGCACTGTTCGAGCATTTGAGCGTCACTTGTGGGCAGTTTAGTCGTGTGTTCGCCAATGAATATCAACTTCTTTCCACACTCGTCGGCGTAGGCTTCAGTCATATCGCAGTGAGGCTTACCCTCCGCTACGGCGACCAACAAGCAGATGACATAAACGGATAATACTTTAAGCATTTCATTCATATTTGGTTTGAGTGAAGACTAAATCTTTTTCTTGAAAACTAATTTCAAATTTTTTAACAATTTGTCGAAAGAAGTTATAAAAAATATTTTAATAATACAGTAAATGATTTATTGCACAAAATATAATAGTTATATAACTTCTCACAAATAAATAGTGAAGTCTTAATAAATAGTTTTCAAACTAGCAATCAATCGATTATTTGGTGATCAGAACCATCGATCAAAGTTTTTATACATATTCTCAGCCAATAATTTCTTATTTATTCCTTTTGGAAAAATCATGAATTTTCCAATACGTGAACAAAACATTTCCATTGACTTCTTTGTCCCAAAATAACAAAGATTATTGTTTATAAAAACCTTTCACTCCATCCCCTAATTATTGTGTTTCGTGTCAAACGAAAACTTTTCATTTGAAAACTCATTGACGTATGAATTAATAAGTATTTCACTTTCCTCTCAATTTTAATTTGTTTGAGGGTTTGTGCGAAATACAGAATATTGTATGTATTGTCCACAATGTCATTAAAAAACAAGTAGATTAATCAAGCAGATTGTGGGCAATACTGTTAATTCATTTAATCTTGAAATTGTGCAATTTAACACGCTAAGCGAATAACACTAAATCTGAATACATACAAAAGTAAATGTCAATTAATTAATACAAGGAAAAAAGGGGAGAGAGAGAGAGAGAGAGAGAGAGAGAGAGAGAGAGAGAGAGAGAGATTTGCGTCAAATATTTCATTTCAAATATTTTTTGTTTGAATTACAAATTGTGATGTCTTTCATATATTTATGTCATTTGCATTAATTGGAAGTAAAAACCCTGCTAATTAAATTTTTTATTGGCAAAATTATTATTAAAATCAAAGAACAAATTTCTAAAAATACCTTTTAATTAAATTTTATGCAAATATGATTAAATGATTATGGTTATGTGATTTACACCTACACTCTCATTATACAATTAATTAATTGAATATTTAAATCGAGTTTAATATAAGCATACATTTGATTCCTAATTAAAACAAGTGAAAAAATTATTTAAATTAATTAATTAATTAAACGACACAAAAATAAGGGCTTAATGTCAATATAGAAGACTAGACCTCTCATTCACTCATTTAATATTGCATTTGATCTGTGATTCAGTTTATGTTGAGATCAGTTGACAGTTATTAAAGTTATATTCCTTTTAAACTCAATTCCGACTCATCTTAATAATGATATCCAACAAAAAGAGGGTATATTCTCAGTACTTCCGCTTAACTTTTAAACTATTCCTAAGTAGCTAGTTCCTTTAAAATTATTCAAATTGACAGCTCTTAAACTTGAAATCTGAGAGAATCAAAATTTTTGAATACCTATCAAATAGTTGATTGAGTGAAACAAAGTTTGATTTATCATTTGTATCAGAGCATTGATGAAGGTCATAGTGAAGGAGAAATTGAGAGTGAAAATGATGATGATGTGACCGAGCAAGTTGATGATCAAATTGAAGATCAAGTTGAACCAAAAGTCGAGTCGAGACCTGAGAGCCCAGTAATTGAGATCAAAAGTCCTATTGTCGATCCAATGACCTTATCCTTGGCTCAGACATCTAAGCTATGGTCAAAACTTAGACTCAGGTACAATTTAATGCTCGACCATTTTGAGGTTCGTATTCAAAAAATTTTATTCATTCAGACAATAGTATATGAGTGGTGCGTAACTCCTAATAATGCTCCTAAACAAATGAATTGAGTACTTTCCCACCTTTGCCTCATATAATTTTCAGTACTCTTGGTAGAAATGAAGCTTTTGATAAAATATAGGCTCAAATTTAAAGATCATCTTTTCTTTACAGCAACCGATTGAATGCAAAGCCGCTATTCTTTGGAAAGAAGGACAGCCTATGACTGTGGAGGTATACCTTTGCATTAGTTTTCGCTATATTTTTGAAATTAGAAAAGTTTTATAATTATTTTCATTAGAAAATTGTAGTAGATCCACCCAGAGATGGCGAGGTTCGGGTCCGTATGTTATCGGCTGGCATTTGTGCGACAGACGGCCACTTCATTTGGGGGGAAGACACAGATCTAACTCTACCCCTCAACGATCATCCGTTAGTTTTGGGTCACGAGGGCGCTGGTATTGTCGAGAGCGTTGGCGAAAATGTCACCGGTGTTAGTGTTGGAGATCACGTTCTTTCATTATTTATGCCTAACTGTGAAAAGTGTAGCCTTTGTTTGAATAACCCGAAGACCAATATGTGTCTGTCCGACAACTTCATCACAACGCTCTACCATAAGGGCGGAAACGCAAGAATGCATTACGAGGGCAAACCTCTGCTGTCTCTGTGTGGCATTAGCTCCCTCTCAGAATATACTGTCATTCGTGAAACACAATTAGTGAAGGTAAAGCTCAAGAACAGGAACACCATAATTATTAGTCATTCATTTCAATGATGTTTAATTTTAAATATTAGATTCCAAGAGAAGCCAATTTAATCGATGCCTGTCTCATTAGCTGTGCTGTTGGTACAGGCTTTGGCAGTGTAAATAATATTGCCAAAATGCATCCTGGTGCCTCAGCTGCTATATGGGGATTGGGTGCTATCGGTTTATCTGTTGTAATGGCTTGCAAGGATGCTCAAGCCAGACGAATCATTGGCATTGACATTAACCCAGATAAATTTACAGTGGCAAAGAAGTTGGGCTGTACTGAAGTTTACAACTTAAATGACTTGGGTATTATGATTATGGTTATTCAGGATTGATTTTATTCTGGAATTTATAGAAATGCCACTGAAAGAGATATTCAAAATTGATGGCGGAGTAGACTATGCCTTTGATTGTATCGGCAATGAAGAGGTGCTCAACAGCGCACTGGATCTGCTTACTCCGTGGGGAACTCTTACATCGGTGGGCTTGCCACCGCGAGGCCTTAAAATAAAAGTGCCCACCCTCAGCTTCTTGACCGGCTTTCGCATAAGTGGCGGTCTCTTTGGTGGTCAAAAGTCACGCCACGCGGTTATGGATTTGATGGACAGATATATTCGCGGAGACATTAGAGTAGATCTACTGATCAGTCATCGCTTCAAATTAGAACAGGTTAATGAAGCATTCGATATGTTGAAGAAAGGAAAAATGATCAGGGGAATTATTGAATACTATTGAGTTTGTCAATTCATAAAACATTCTATTCTAGTCAATGGAAAACTTAATTTTCTTCTAAATTTCGAGAGGGCTGTGCAAATAATTGAGCTTATTTTATTTTAATAAAATTTGAAGACCATTTCCAATTTTCAAGTTTAGTAAATATATTTGCTGGTTGTTTTTTCATCTGGAACTTTTATTCCCGTATTGAATGAGCACGTCCCTCATCTGTTAAGTAGAGTAATAAATGGATTTTCAAATTAAGTTAAACATCATTTGAAAACTTATTGATTTGTTGACTAAATAAACAAAATTGTATTCATTGACGACTTTTGAGGCCTTTATTTACTCAACAAAACTAAACATCAAATTAATTGTGAAATCTATTTATTTAACGAATAAAGCATTGAAAACAATAAACAATTGATTTTAATTTTTGAATTTTTTAAGCATAGTTTTCAGTGCAGTGAGGGGTGAATTGTACTTTTTCATTGCTTTAATTTCTGCTGGATCATTAGATTCGACCATTTTTTTAAGCTTGTTCCAAATTTCCTGATCCATTTTGGTATCACAATCTTCAATAGTCTTAAAGTTGCCACAAACGAACTTGATTAACTCCCCTGTCTTGAAATTTTATCAGAAAGAATCATCTATTAAACTGATAATTCACGGGTAACTTTGACTTACCACTCCAGTGGCCAACTTTTCAAGGTATTCTACAGATTCTGGTTTATCACAATGCTCATTACCACCAGCTTTCATGCACTGTTTGACCTGGTGAAAAGTACAACAGGTGGCCGGAATGCGGTGATCACTTTCAATATCTCCCAGACTTTCTGCCTGAACCATATATTTGTCGAGACATAAGTGGATCGGGGCCATATTCTCAGCAGTTTTCCAACACATCAAATGATCAAGCAGTTCTTCATTTAATACAATTAAAAAAGTTAGTACCTTAAGTTAAATGTTTCATACGTACATACCTTTCCTGCTCTCTGGTGTCAGGCAAATTTTGTCGGCCAACTTCTTACCATTCCTGCCAACCATTCCCATAATTCTTGACGAGAATTGGTCCAAACAATTCTTTGCATAATCTTTGAAACAAGTGATTCCTTCTTCAATGCCGTCACATCTCTTTTGAATATCTGCTTCATCTTTAGGCATGGTAAAGTTATCATTGAGAATCATCATTTTTGAACCGCACGCCTCGGCCTCTGCTTCACTTATTTTGCACTCTTTTTTCTCCGCAGCTTTTGATAATTGAAAAACAATTAAAATAAGATTCAAAACAAATATTGATCTCATTTTCACTAATGATTTAGAAATTAAAACAAAATTCAATTTGAATTTAAAAAATAAATTTCTTTAATTTGTTTCAAATATAATTTGAAACAAAACTTTTGGAAATGTTTTCTATTTTTTATACAATAATTCTTTTCGGTTCTTAATTTAAAATAATTCAATTCTAATGAATCGCTTAATCAGTAAAATCAGGGAAAACTAATCTATGAATTTTTCAAACAACAATCAAACAGAAGATGAGTTTAATGAAAGTTTTCATCAGAAAAGCTGAGAGTAAGTCAATTATAATTGTTTTGTACTTCTTTTTTAATAGACTTTACTTATTGTCCAAAACCTGATTTAATGTGAGTTTTTCGTGAGATGTCATCCGAGAAATGTGTGAAAAGGCTTTCCTTTGATATCTAATTTGTTTGAATTCTTTGGTCACAGGATCTGAGATTCTTCAGCACGAGATGTATGAAAAGAAATACAATTAACAAATAAATCAAATTTCAATTAAAATTTGCTTTTGATAATGATTTTTTGTTGAGTAAGAACTAACTTGTGAAAGGTAACTAAAGCTAGATGATTAAATTAAAACTCTTTTGAAATAACCAGAATAAAATGGAAGGTTTAAATATTTTTAAAAAGATATTTAGTTATACAATATTTTGCAAAAATAAGTTTGTTATGATTAATTGCTAGTTCAGTTTACAGACTTTATATTATTAATCACAAAGTAGTTAATCCGTTATTTTCATTTTACTTTAAACATGGTTGATCAATGCAGTTTTTATATTCTTGCATTTAAAGTTTACTTTAAGGGATTTTATTGATTTTCATAACTATTGTATTCCATTTTATCAATGTTAGTAATTTTGATTGTTCTAGTAAAACTAAAACAACTCTAGGTTTAATTAATTCCTTTAAATTCTTATCATTAGCAAATGACCAAGAGCATACTTTAATAAATATTCAATAGTTCTTACAAAACTAATTTATTGATTTGATTTATCCAAAGACTAGAATATATTTGTGAAGTAAATGAATATTTCACTCAAATGTAAAATAACATTAAAAATTCGACGATAGAGTCAAATAAAATACAAATAAATGTGAAACAAATTTGGTTTAAATTTAATTTTCAAATAATTTGTTTATTCTTTAAAATATTTGCCGACAAATGTAAGGCTTTTATTTTCTTCAGTGGTTTTCAATTGAGGTTTTCGTTTAAAAAATGAAACCAAATTGAAATCATTTGCTCTGAGGCTCAACAAAAACATTGCGATCAGTCGCCAAAGTATACAATGACCTAATCGTGCAAATTTCAAAAATTATTATTAGGTTGGTGTTTGCAAAAGCTAGTACTTACCTAGAATAAACCATCCATGAGTCGACAACATATCGTCTTCTAGTTCTAATTGATGGAGCAGAATAGGAACATTGGGTTCGGCACACCTTTCCATTCCATACAGAGTTATCATAATTGATTCAAACGTTAATTTGACAATTGATGCAAATGAGAGGTTCTGAACAATGACGTGCTGAGTGGACAGCGGTACAAAGAAGCCACACAACAAGATCAACACCAAAAAACAGGCCACACCTGAAGTGACTGCCACTTGAAAGTTGTTAACGAATATGATTCCAATGAGTGAACCCAAACTACTGCTCACTAACATCCCGCACATCTATTATTTTGAGACACAATGTAACTTGGCTATCATTGACACAAATATATTTACCGTGATCAATGTAAAATATGAGAATCGGAATGTGTCATTGAGTTGTCCTGTGCCATAATACATTATGAATGAGTAAATGTATGAGATAAGAATAGTTGGGGGAATCTCCAAGATGAATTTTGACCAGAAGAATGAGCTAGTGGAGTACCACTTGTTCTTGTGCTCATTCATAAAAATTTTGACTTCTTGTGGAAATGTAAGTACACTACAGGACAGGGTTACAAATTGTAGGAATGCTATAACGAAGAACTGACACTTAAGGTTCAGCATAACCGCGGAGTCTTGACTCAAGTTCTTCAAAGTCTCACTAAATGACTGATTCATAGATAAGAGATTAGTTGGGAACAGATCGAGGCATCCACTTTCTTCACCGATGTCAGTGCCGTACAAATATATGAGAAAAGCCGATACAACTATTGCAAATATGCCCAGGGCTGCACTTACTCTCCATTGGTATCTCACCTGAAAATAGAGAACAGCTTTTTAGAAATTAAAAAAAACAAATGAATTCAAAAATTGCTAGTTCAAAACTGAGACATTTTTTAATTATAATTAAACTCTGTCAATATAAGATGAATGATCATGCTAAGATTATATTACTCACAAAACAAGCGAATCCACGCAACAATAAGTAATAGAAGTGATAAAAATTGAAGTATTGTTTGTGTTTATTGACTCTATTGGACACTAATTTGCCGTTAGTTCGACACTCATTTGATATGTGATCAGAGTTTTCATATGTCTTCTCAATTAGTCTATCGATTTCATTGCTCTGTTGTACGAGTGTTGCCTCACAATTGGGTTCATTCTATAAAAATAAAAAATGCATGAGCATATTTTTATTATTAATAAGTGGTATGACCTCTAATTTGAGTGCAGTTCCCTCGCCGTTAATGTGATTATTGTTACATAAATGAAATTTGTTTTTCGGAAACTTTGATGAAATTTTTAGAAGGAGTTCTATTGGCAGCACATCTTCGGCACATGTAATGCCACAATCGCTCATATGTTGGCGCAAATGATTGGGTCGACCATTGAATACACAGTGGCCTCCCTTCGACATCACATACAACTGATCAAACATATTTAGGAGAAGTGAGTTTGGCTGATGGATAGACGTTACGATTGCCATTTTGTGTACCTGTGCCAATTGACTCAAACATTGGACAACCTATGATTAATTATCAGGTTAAGTCAATTAAAAATTATTAATGATTAACATTTTTCAATATATTTGTGGGAATATTTAAGAAAATAATAAGTGATTAAAGCCTTGAAAAATAAAACTTCGATAATAATCAACACATTTTGAATTCAGAGAAATTGTGAATATAAATATTCAAATGAAAAACTTGCTTGTCCACTAGATAGCAACAACAAATTAAAGTTCAAGGTTATTATAACAATGTAATGATACTGCTCAAAATTAGAAATGTTGCAATTTCATTATTATTCAAAACTCAGATCGAATTCAATTAAAGTGAAATTAAAGAACAGTTACCTATCATTTAAAAGATTACTATTTATCTGATTTGATAAATGAACCTTGGAAATTTAATGACAGATTAAATCATATGAATATCAAATCTTATTGCTTAACATAGAAATTAATAAACATTTGTAAAAACATTAATAAACATTAAAAAACACATAAACTTCTATTATGTTCATTAAACTATTAAATGATTTATAAGAGGAAAAATAAATTTCACTTGATATAAAAATTAAAGGCTGTCAAATAAATTAATCATATTTAATTAATATATTCTTAAAACTGAACGAGCAATTTATTAGTCACTGACAAGATTTATAGCATTTGTTTGTTTTTAATAAAAGTTTCGGATCATAACTGAAATTTATCTAAATTATCAAAAGTAGTCAAGAACAATTTAACGACAAAATATATACCAAATATTAATAAATGAAATACCAGTTCCGCAGCATTACTGTCGAGACCACTGGTCGGCTCATCGATGCAGAGCAGGTTAGGCTTTAGTTGAGCCACCAGTTCCAGACCTACCGAAAGCCGCTTCTGTTCGCCACCACTGCATTCGTTGACTAAATTGGGGGCGCAGTCCTCCAAAAGTAATTCCGACATAATTCTGTCCACATTACCAGTATGGTCGAATTTGCCGTTCTTATCGATCGGCTCAATCTCACTTGTGTTCGTCTCAGATATATTTTCAGGCACAACCTCCAGACATAATAGAGAGCTTCCAGTCTGTGCATAACTATCCCGATACTGGACATGGGTTGGTGCAAGGTTCTTGATCTTCGATGCAAATAATAATGATTCTCTAAATACATTGAATTACAAAATAAATATTAGACAACTGATCTTCGTCACACATTAGTCAGACAACTGATAGAAAATTTTATGTCTAGGTCATACAGGGTGTCCAGCTTTAGACTTTACGAACTGAAGAAAATATTGAAAAAGTTCGTGCAATTTATGAAAAGAGCCC
>JAQGCS010001521.1:0-13442 GCA_034702105.1 Fuscozetes fuscipes | reverse complement strand
AACTGAAACTCAATCAGAGGAACCCCTCTGAACCAAAAGCACAAACAATTTAAGTATTTTAGCCAATTCTTGTCGGATACCTTGGTCCTGTTTACACCCTGGTCATTGCCAAAGTGGTAATTTTTGGTTTTCGAAACCCCCGTTCGTCGATTGGCCTGGATCTGAAACCTGATACTGGACCAAAACTAACAAATGACTCCCTCTTCAGTAAAGTCGAAGCTATCGTTGACTACTAATATCCGTATATTACAACCAAAGCGGTTGGTTATTGCTATTTAACATCGAAGGCAGACCTAAATATTGCTTTACTCGCGAGGGATCTGATCTCTCAAATGAGGTTCAGTTGACATCAATTTCATAACAAATTCAAATTTAATTATTAAATTTGATTTCAGTGCAAATCTCCGGAGAAAATGAAAGTATTGTTCGAGGAATGCTTTCTCAAAGTACCTAGTGTAGCTCCAAATGCAACTCAATCAAAACTAACGGATATACCCGATTTCACTCAATCAGCTCTTCCGTCCAATCGAGACGTTCTAATAATTGCATCACTGGTCATATCGGCTGTCATTATACTCATAGTTATAGTCATCATTGGTTTGGTTTACTTAAACACAAAAAAAAAGAAGAAACCAATCACTGAACGATCCCGTACTTCAGCTACTGATATGACTTCAACATTCTCTTGTATTGATTTTATAACAAATTGTGTTTAAACTAATTATTATATTCATTAGCCGTCAAAACCATTGCATCGAAGAGTTCAACGGAAAAGAGTGAAGCCATCAATACTCCGGACAAAACCAAAAAACATTAAAAGTTTTCATTTCTATTACATATAATTCTTAAAACATTTAATTTAAATGAATTTTAGTCATTAAAATCAAATTGAATTCTTTGTTCACAAATAAAAATAAAAAACATTAAAAATTTTCATTTCTATTACTTTAAATTAAAATTCATTTTATGAATTTAAATGAATTTTAGTCATTAAAATCAAATGAACAAAGAATGTGAATCTTATTTAACTTTTAATACATTTAACTTTTGTGTGAAAGTGTTTAAATTGAGATTTGATTACTTTTGTGTCGATTCTTCAATAATCATGCAAATTTTTCTCATAATATAAAGAATCATTAATCTTTAAAAAATAACCTTTACTGTCTATATAGCTCAATTAAAGTTGATGTTGTCTTGATAATTAGACTTGCTTATTCACTACTTCACGACTGGAATTAATCGGCAGATATTGTGGCGAACATCTGCCCGATGTCTCGCTATCCATATATTGATTGTCAACATTTAGGTTCTCAGAAGACACAAAATATGGCTCTGAATAAATATTTTCAGCCGAGTAATTAAAGTCATCGTAGACATCCATTGCAAGGTCTTCTTTTGATCCAATATGAATGGCCGGGGGCACAATTCTTCTTCTTTTCATTCGAGAGAAAAAATAAATATTCATTAAAAGCAACAAAAATAATAAGAATGTTATCGAAATGATAGCAAATGAGCCAATAGTTGTCGACTCCTTCTCTTTGCTCTGCAAAAGAGAAATAATATTTTCACATATTTGAGAACTTGTGATGTGATTGGGTTCGGGAGTATCGACAGTACTCTTATTATCACTAATGCTATAAATCCTGACGTAATCTACAATTAGTAGAGAACAGTGTCGATCATCAGCTTCTTTTCCTTTCAAAATTTGTCCAGGTGTAAAAATAGCATCCACTCCTAAACTAATCTTAAGCCTAAAGGGTTCAATAAAAAGGTTTTCCTCATCAACAAATTCTTTCTGAGTGCTGACAGTGAATAAATGTGTTCCGTCGAGTATCCATCGGATCTCAGTCTCTGTCCATTCGATGACATAAATGTGAAAATCAAAGAGACTTCCGATATTGTAAGTCATGTTTAAGACCCTGCTCACATATTTTTCTTCTATTTCGTTGTCGTTATTTTTATTAATCATAAATTTTACGCCATAATGGAATTCGTGTGATTTGATGCCGGATACAATACGAATGAGTGCATCATTTTCTTCTTTAGGAATTAATATTATGTCAGGTCTGAGAAGTTTACCAAATGGAAGGGCGACCCTCATTTCAAACTTTCCATAAGTGAACTGCTTTTTCGTAGAAATTGAGGGCGGAGTAAAATTTGAATATATGTTGCTATTCATAGAAAGGACCAAGTTTCCATTTTTAAGCCGCATATTTCTTTCTTTGTTCTCATAAATAGGCTTATCGTTCAGATGTCCTGAAATAGCATTTTGTTAACATTTATAAGGATTTTCTATTCCTCTAATGTATTATAATAAGAATTGAACATGCTAAAACCTACCAGCACAATAAGAGTCATCCTGTATAACATCCCATTCAGTCAAATCAATTGTGTGATTCCCAGAGAACTCATCAGAGAATATTAGTTCCCATTCGATTGGTTTGTATCTAACAAGTGGCATCAGCGTATTACAGACCTGGGTGCTCGATATACTAGTAATCTTTGGTATTTCGATATTTTGAACAGTGTCATTTGAGACGTTTTGATAGATTCTAATATAATCGATTGTTAGTAAGGAACAATTCCAATTTTCAAAATCTTTGTCATATAAGGTATGTCCAGGGTAAAGATTTCCTCCAACGCTTACACTGATATCTAAGTTAAAGGGCAAATTAAACGGATTGTAATTATCACCCATTTCTTCGGTTGTATTTAAAATGTGTAAAACCCTTTGATTAATAAACCACTTAATCTCAGTTTCAGACCACTCTAACGCATAAATATTGAAATCATTCAAATTTTCCGCCAACTTTGTACTATAACCAAGAGAATTATGAACGGATTTGCGCGTAAAATCTATTCCATAATCAATGCTATTCTTTTGTGTGTAATTCATTATATGTATTTCTGCAAATTTTGGCCAATTTTTTCTGACCGAGCTCAAAAATATATGTGGAGTGATCATTTTTCCTTTAGGCAGAGCAGCTCTAATTTCGAACCTGCCATAAGTGAAACTTTTTCCAGTATATATCCAGGGTGTCGCAAAATATTTAATGTCTGTTGTTTGACGAATGGCTAATAAGACAAGATTTCCGTCAAATACTATCAGATTAGTTTTATCCGGTGTATAACAGTTGAGCTGATCAGGGTGATCGCCTAAAGAAATGAAAGGTGATTACATTGTAACATAAAGATAAATAATTACACTCTATGTCCTTTAGATGCAAGTTATCATAGAAATTGGTCTCATTTTCATTGAATTCTTGTGAAAATACGAGTTTCATATTACGGTTTTTAGATCGTATAGAAGGCATAATATTGGAGCAGATCTCTGAGCTTGTTACATTATTCAGTGAAGTGTTTATTCTTTGTTCCGATTCATCGCTAATATTCTCATAAATTCTTATATAGTCTAGTATCAATAAAGAACAGTTCCATTCTTTTGATTCTTCATATAGCAATGTTTGTCCAGCAAAAATATCATCTCTATGTAAACTGCCTCCTACACCAAGGTGAATATGCAGTTTAAGTTTTAACTGTGAATTACCATATTTTGAAATTATTTCTGAACTATTCATTCGGAATAATTCTCTTCCGTTGAAAAACCAAATCATTTGAGATTTAGTCCATTCGAAAACATAAGTATTAAATTGATTCAGATCTTCACTAATAGTAATGTTTTTGTTTACTCTCTTCGCAATTCCAAACTCAATTTGCTCTGTTTGTGAGTTTGATATTATGTTGAGAATAGGTCCCATTTTAAATTGCAGGAATATTTCAGGTCTCAACATTTTGCCCTTGGGCAGAGCAGCCCTAATCTCAAACCTCCCGTAAGAGAATCGTTTTTTTGTAGAAATCAAAGCCGATGTGTAGTGTCTGTCGAAGAAGTTCTGATATTTGGCCGATAGGATGAGTGTTCCGTTTATTATTTGCAAGTTATCCTCAGTGTGGCAATTAAGTAGTGTAAACAAATCTTTAAATACATGGATCAATTTTTATTCAATGATCAAGGTATACATACCTTTATTGCATTCTCTGTCATCGTTTTTGACCCTCCATTTATTTTGATCGATAGATTCGTTTGCATCGAACTCATCAAAATAAACAAGTTTAAAATTGGCCTCGGATTTGGTTAAAAATAAGATCAAAAACAGAAAAATAATCATTTTATTAAATTCTAATTTTAATTAGTAAAGCACAAATAATTCAAAATACTAGCTAGACACAATAGATTATATTCTAGTGAAAAATGCTTTTTAATCCTTATATGTAAACTTATCCTGTTGTTCATTTCCTTTTGCGTCCTTCATGAGGTTATTTTAGTTTCATCACTACCGCATATAAGTTAAATGTTGCATGCTTATTAGTTTTGAAATAAATATTAATAAAATGTACCTTTATTAAAAATCTTTGAAATTCATTGCCATATAAGACGAATAGTTGACATTTTAATACAAGTATACATATTTTCATTGAGATCTTCATATGAACACTCAATTGGATCAGTGTACATATTTATCAACATTGATTGTTGCTGCATATGTTATCTATTTTGAGACCAGTGTTAGTTGTCGTCTGTGTTTTGGTTTGTTTAGAGAAACACAAAAAGAAGAGACTAATCGCTGAAACTACCAATACTTCAGCCGCCAGTGATATCACTTCAACCCAATCGAGTATTGATTTTAAAACAAATTGTGTTTAAACTAATTATTATATTCATTAGCCGTCAAAACCATTGCATCGAAGGGTTTAACGAAAAAGAGTGAAGCCATCAATACTTCGAAGAAAAACAAAAAACATTAAAAGTTTTAATTTCAGAATGGATTTAAGTCATTAAAATCAAATTGAATTCTTTGATCACAAATAAAAATAAAAAACATTTAAAATTTTCATTTCTATTACTTTAAATTAAAATTCATTTTATTCGAAAACATTTGAATGAATTTTAGTCATTAGAATCAAATTGAAATCTTTGTTCAAAAAAAAGTGTGAAAATTGTCGCAATAGTCAGGCAATTAAATTATGAACACTTGATCTCAATCCCAACGTAACCATTAATTATACCTCAAAACCAATTTTAATTATTACAATTAATTCATACAATTTAATCCTGATATAATATGTACAAGGCTGCAAAACTTTATATCCCGGTTTCATAAGTATCTTTGCAATTCATTGCCATATAAGACGAATAGTTGACATTTTCAATACTCGTATACATATTTTCATTGAGGTTTTCATATGAACACTCAATTGGATCAGTGTACATATTCGAATTAATGACCTCGTCGTACATTTCAATTTCATATAAATCCTTCCCTTCATTTCGAACACTCGAAATCATACCTTGTTTATATTTAAGCCGAAATAATAGATAAATAGGTACCAAAACAATTGCTGACAAAATGAGCAAGCTTGATATCGAGATCAATGCAATTACTAATACATTGGTATTCGAGTCATTTCTAGTTATAGTGCGAAGTACAAAGTGGTCACAGATTTCGGACCTAGTTTTCGTATTGGGTTCAGGTGAAGTTGTTGTGATAAAACGATCGCTCTCTTTGTATACTCTGACGTAATCCAAAATGAGAAAGGGACATTCAACTATGTTGGCATCTTTTTCAGTTTGTTCATTGGTTTGATTTGTAACCACATTCAGACTCATAGCAAGTCTGAACTCTTTGTTAAATGGGTTGTAATTATTGTCGAACTCTTTCGGAATACTGGCAGTGAATAAGTGGTTGTCGTCGAAAAACCATCGAATCTCAGTTTGAGTCCATTCCAATACATAAGTGTGAAAATTGAACAAACTTTCAGTAATGAACGGATCATTTGATGCATTGTTAATATATTTTTCTCTCCCATTAAACACGAAATGGAAGCCATACTGGATTTGATTCGGTTCGGTATTTGATAAAATGTCAATATGGTCATTTTTCGATACCTGTATTCTGTATTCTGTATTATTTGTCTCTGAAGGTTCCAAATAAATGGTTGTATTTAAAAACATTCCAAGAGGAAGGGAAGCCCTAATTTCGAATCGACCAAGAGTGAAACTCTTCTTTGATTTGATCAAGGGTGAGGCAGATTTCCTCTTCTTATTTAGAAGCAAAACAAGATTTCCAGCAAAAAGTCTAACATTACTTGTATTGCTCGTATCACAATTATCTTGTTCACCTTAAAGTATTTAAAATTTAAATACAATCGTTATTGTTTAACATTTAGGAGTAATAAAACACAAGTTCATTACCTTGACAATTGAGTAGTTCAGGTGTAATACTCCATTTATTCGCAGTTATTAACTGATCAGTGAAATCGTCGAAGAAAATCAATTCCCAAAATGGAATTTTCTGACGTATTTTAGGCATTATATTATCACATATGTCCTTGCTTATTATATTGCTTGGTGATGGAGTTAAGGATTTCTTTGAATCATCTAGTACACTCCTATAAATTCTAATATAGTCGAAAATAAGAAGCGAACACTTCCATTCCAATTGATCCTTTTCATATAGAGTTTGCCCTGGAAAATAATCAGCCTCACCTTTGCCTCCAATACCCAGGGAGACTGTCAGCTGAAATGCTTTATCAAATGGGTTGTAATCATCTATTGTTTCTTCTGTTGTGTTGATTGTATATAAATGCATTTCATTGAAATACCAAGTAACCTCTGATTCAGTCCATTCCAAGACATAAGTATTAAAAGCATTGAGATCTTGGTCAATAGTTTGCCATCGATTATGTAATTTAGTTTCAGAATTTTGAATATAACTCAAACCAAAGTAAAGTTTCTCAGTTTGTGCGTTAATCAGCCAATCAATCTGTCCATCCTTTGGCCAAGTGCCTGTACTGGCTACAGGAGTGAAAAGAATCCAGGGTCTTAACATTTTCCCAATTGGAAGAGCAGTTCTCATTTCAAATCTTCCATAAGTAAAGCTCTGTTTTGTTAGGATATAAGGAGAGGTATAATATCTGTTCAATTGTTTCTTTCGAATGGCGGCCAATACGAGAGTGCCGTTCGTTACTCGAATATTGTTCGGATCATTAACATGACATTGTAGTTGACTTTGAAAATCACCTATCATGTAAATATTAATCCTTATTAATAATTAATGAAAAAATTAGCTTGATAGTTACATTTTGTGTCATGGGTATAAACAATCCAATTATTCGGATCAATAGTTTCTCTTTGATCAAATTCTTCCGAGAAGACCAGTTCCCAATTTTTATCCTTCTTTTGAATTGAAGGCATTATTTTATTACACAATTGTAAACTTGATAAAGAGCTTTTTTCAGATTCAGCCTTTAATGGTGGTAGATTATCTTCAATATTTTTATAAACTCTTATATAATCAATTATTAAAATTGAGCAGTTCCAGTTTTTTGCATCACTTGTTTGAAGAGTTTGTCCAGGAAAACGATCGCCACCAACACCAAGACTAATACTTAACACTAACTCTTCGGTGAATTTAGTGCCAAAATTCGATATTTCATTCGATACATTAAATTTGTATAAAATTCTTTCGTTTATAAACCAGGTTATCTCCGATTCTGTCCAATCGACGGCATAAATATTAAATTGATTGAGATCTTCCTCGACAGTCATAATATCCCCGCTCTCTTTGATTTCTGAATTACGATAGAAATATACCCTTGGATTAAGTTTCTGTGCCTGGGTGTTTTCGAATATATCAATCCATGAATTATCTGGAGTTTCTAAACGGATCAAGCTTTTAAGCATCTTGCCCTTAGGCAGAGCAGCCCTAATTTCAAACCTTCCATAGGTAAAATTCTGCTTGGTGTAAATATACGCAGACGTGTATTCTTGGTTCAAATGATTTTGACGAATAGCGGCTAAAACCAAATTGCCGTCAATTACTCGAATATTATTTGGATTATTGACATAACAACTTTGTTGTCCTTCAAAGTAACCTTGAAAAATAATATTTACTTGTAAAATAATCATGTTCAACCGATTATTAATTACATTGATTTTCATTGTTAATAACATCCCATTTGTTGCTATCGAGAGAATCGCTTCCTTCAAATTCATCTGAGAATATGAGTTGAAGATCGACCTCAGAGTCGATCAGAAATAACAAACTAATTAAGAAAAAAATCATATTATAATAACAAGGAAAATTATTCAGCAATTGTTAATTTAAAAATGATAAAGCAAGCATAAATGTTATCATTTCATGCAGACTGCAGGAAATAGAAGTGATTAGGTATTTAACAAAATAAACCATGTCATTAAACTTCTCCCTCACAAAATCCTTGAGTTGGACGAGAATAAAATGACAATTCACTCATATAATTATATTAACAAATAATTCATTCATTCAATAATGTTTGAAAATTCATCTTACAATTTGCAACACTTTTAGCAGGGATGCCCAAGGGGGGTATGTGTCTTACCCCCCTAGAATCGCAAATTTTGGCTTTACCCCCCCCCCCTAGAATTTTGGAAAAATTTAACATTACAAATATACCCCTCTAGACACCCCCCCCCTTAGAGCCGAAAAGCTTGGGTATGCCTGGTCTAAACATAAACTAATCATTATATTCATTAGCCGTCAAAACCATTGCGACAAAGAGTTCAACGGAAAAGAGTGAAGCCATCAATACTTCGGATGAAACCAAAAAACATTATAAAAATTCATTTCTATTACTTTATTATAAAATTCATTTTATACGAAAAACATTAAAATTTTGGAAATTTTAAGATTAATTTGAATGAATTTTAATCATTAAAATCAAATATAATTCTTTTGAATTCTTAGAAAATTAAATTTTAAATACATTTTATTTTGAATACTTGGATCTCATCACTACATAAGTTGAATCGTTTAGATCAGTACCCGTATATAGATCCTTGCTAAATTGTGTTGACTGATATGGTTCAGAATAAACATATGGATTCAAGATTTCGTCATATAATTCTAGTGTATTCTCTTGCGTTCCATCATTTCGTAAATTTGGAGCGATGTAGTTTTTGGTTTTCAATTTAACAAAAAGACAAATAAATAACAAAATTAAGCTGGTCAATATTACTACTGATACCGAAATGATTATAATTATATTATTGGAACTTTGCCCTAATCTGCTATTATAGTGAGACAACAAATCCTGGCAAATTTCTGATCTAGTTCGTTTATTCGGTATAGGAGCAATCGTGTTGATGGAGCGATCACTCTCTTTGTAAACTCGGACATAATCTAGGATTAAAAGAGGACATCTTTCTAAGCTAGATGCTTCTTCAAACTGTTCTTCAAGAGATGCATTTGTGACGACATTCAGACCCAATACAAGTCTAAATGGTTTATCAAATGGATTGTAATTATTCTGTAGTTCTTTGTGAATGCTAACTTTAAAAAGATGATTGCCATCAAACATCCATCTCATTTCAGTTTCAGTCCATTCCAAGACATAAGTGTGGAAATTGAATAGACTTTCAGTAATGAACGGATCATTTGATACATTTTTAATATATTTTTCTCTTTCTTCGAATGCAAAGTGAAATCCATAAGTAATTCCCTTTAAATCAATATTTGATAAAATGTCAATTTGTCCGTCTATTGACCAAACATTTGATTTCTCCTTGTACTTTTCTGTTGGCTCCAAATATATTGTTGTGTTTAAAAACATTCCAAGAGGTAGTGCAGCCCTAATTTCAAATCGACCATAAGTGAAATATGATTTTGACTTGATCACAGGGAAATTAGGATTATTTCTTTTATTTAAAAATAAGACGAGACTTCCATCAATTAATCTAATATTACTGGCAAGGTCCATTTCACAATTACTTGAAAACCCTTAGAAAAATAATATGTTTTCAATAAATACTTTAACAATAGTAATTCACCTTGACAGTCAAGTAGATTAGGCGTAAAATCCCATTTGTTTTCAGTAATTATTCTATCGGTAAAATCATCAGTGAAAATCAATTCCCAAAATGGTATTTTCGGACGAATCAATGGCATGATATTATCACATATGGATGTGCTTGCTATTTTGTTTGCATGAAAAGGAATCAAGCTCGTTGTTTGTTCTGGTACATTTCGGTAAACTCTTATATAGTCGAGAATCAATAGCGAACACTTCCAATCTAATACATCCTTTTCATACAAAGTGTGACCAGAAAAAAACTCCCTATCACCATGTTGACCACCGATTGCCAAGGTGATTGTTATCTGGAACGCTTCATCAAATATATTGTAATATTTTGAGGTAAGACCTGTGGTGTTAACTGTATATAAATGTCTTCCATTAAAAAACCAACTGATCTCAGAGTGAGTCCACTCCAATACATAAGTATTGAAATCATTGAGATTTTCGACAACTCTTTGCCATCGATTATAAAATTTAATGTCTGCCCCATCAGGGTAAAATTTTTGAACAAATGTAACGCCATAGTTAAGATTCTCCATCTGCTCGTTAATCAATATATCAATCTGTCCATCCTTTGGCCAAGGCACAGTATTTTTAACAGGCAAAAGGGCTATCCAGGGTCTTAACAACTTTCCGTTGGGCAGAGCGACCCTCATTTCAAACCTTCCATAAGTGAAACTCTGTTTTGTTGTAATATAAGGAGAGGTATAATATTTGTTCAAATGTTTGCGTCTAATGGCCGCTAAGGCGAGAGTGCCGTTAATTAATCGAATATTGTCTGGATGATCCACATCACAGTTTAGTTGATTTTGAAAGTCACCTTGAAGAAATTTTGAATTTTAATAATTTGATAGTACTAAGTAAACATAACGTTGTTTTTAACTTGATATTTACATTTCGTTTGATGAGAATATACGACCCATTTATTGCGATCAATTGACTCACTTTCATTAAATTCTTCAGAGAATATGAGTTCCCAATTGCTCATTTTACTTTTAATTGATGGCATTACTGTGTTACATATTTGTGAACTTGGTACAGAAGTCTTATCAAGCTGAACCTCTGAATTTACACTATTATTTTGATAAACTCTTATATAATCAATGATAAGAAGTGAGCAGTTCCATTCTTCCACATCCTTTGCATTAAGAGTTTGTCCTTGGAAACTATTCCCTCCTACACCAAGACTAATTGCCAGTTCTAACTCGGCAATAAATTGAGTGCCATAATCAGATATTTCTCTGGTAATATTGAATTTGTATAAAATTTGTTCGTTTAGAAACCAGGTCACTTCAAATTCAGTCCAGTCGATGACATAAGTATTAAAATCACTCAAACTTTCCTCGATAGGCATATTATGGCCATCAGATCTGCGCTTAGAGTCACGATTGAAATATATTCTAGGATTGAGTTTCTGTGTCTGAGTGTTCTCGAAAATATCAATCCATGAATTATCTTTATTTTCTAAACGAATCCAGCTCTTCAACATCTTTGCCCTGGGCAGAGCAGCCCTTACTTCAAACCTTCCATAAGTGAACTTTTGTTTGGTATAAATATAAGGAGTGGTGTATTCTTTGTCCAAATGATTTTGACGAATAGCGGCTAAAACCAAATTGCCGTCAATTACTTGAATATTATTTCGATTATTGGCGTAACAGTTAAGTTGGGTTTTTGATTTACCTTGCAAAATAATTTTCAAATATATATCGCAGAAACATTTGATGAAAATTTAAATAATTACATTGATTTTCCTCATTAATAACATCCCATTTGTTGAGATCGAGGGAATCGCTTCCATCAAATTCATCAGAAAATATGAGTTGAGGGCAGACCTCAGAGTCGATCACAAATAACAAACAAAATAAGTGTAAAATCATTTTAAAAATGAGGAAATATTTGTAAATTTGAAGCTAATAATAATAAAAGTCTCTAGTAGTAAAAGCTCTATTTATAAACAAGCTAATTCATTAAATTCACGTTAGTAGGTGTAACATTTAACAGGGAAGATAACAACAATAACCGAGCTCATATATTTGGCAAAATAAACCATGTCAATCATTTTGACATCAACTTCTCTCAAAATATTTTTGCCATGCTCACATTCAGGCAATGAAATAATATGATCTAGTAATTTGATGCATATGCATTAGTCATCACAATTTATTAATAATTTAACAAACAGGTCGTTTGTTTCAATAGAATCCACTAAACATTTGTGTCATCTTGATCGAGAGAATCAATGGCATTTTAAGTGTCATTGCACGAATATAAATAAGGGCAAGTAATTAATGTGGTCCTCATCACCAAAACATCGACATAACCACAAAAAGTGTGAAAATTTTCCCAATAATCAGAAAATTAAATTTTGATGACTTTATCTCAACCCCGACGTAACCATTAATTACTTTATACACCACTGAAACCTGTTATTATAATATATAAACTAAAAGAATCTTGCTAATTTTCTGTTTGCTAACTCAAGGGAATAGGGTGCAACGGTGTAATTGTACTCCAGTGTTTAAAATCAGTTTCCTTTTAGAAAAAGGATTACCTAACCTGGGCAATTTTTTAGCACAAACTTTAATTGGTAGCGGATCTCCAGACTATCCCGTATTCTTCCAATTATTAACAAATCTTTGCATAAATATATAATAAATGAACGAATTTATCGCTCAAACTGACAACAATTGGCTAATATTTGAAAATTCCTGTTATTTAATAAGAAAAACCTCAGATTCAGAATCGCATTCATATATCAATTATTTTTTTTTATTTGACTCTAAACCCAAAATGTCTTCGAATATTATTTTAATGATTGTATTGATCACACATTTGAGTGTATGTCAGTATTGGTGTGAAATCATCAAAACAAACGGCGCTTATGGAGGACTCGGAGCATATCATCGATGGACTGATTTAGATTCCCCGAAAAGTGAATTCGTTTTATTCAACAGACGAGACTACGAATGGAAGTTCACAAAAAGGAAGTCCGGGTGAAGACCTCTCAGCCATGTCCATAGAAATTGTCAATAATTCGCTGAAGAGTACACCCATAGAGTTTGTACATAGATTTGGTTTGTTTGTTAACGGGGAAAACGTGGCCCATTTTATTGAGTGCTGGGTGAGGACATGTTTTAATGTGCTTGAGTATTCCCAAATTTATTAAATATGCACATTAAATTTGCAGGTAGATGTTCATGAAAATATGAGTTGTATGTTTACCGATTGGAAAGGGAGTTTCCAAAGAACAGAATACAAAGATTTTATAAATAAGATTCGTGGGAGTGTTATAGTGAAGGTTACGCCCTTTCATAGGAGACGTGAAGCATATGGGCAATTTATGGCAATAATTAATAGGAACAGGACATTGCGATTCTTTTATCGTGCAGGACTTTTACATGATTATAAAGAAAAGTGTTTAAGGGGTAATGTTAGCAAAGATGTTTGCGATGTTCCCTCTTTCGTGTCCCAAACGGATGACTCCCTCTTCAGTAAAGTCGATGCTATCGTTGACTACAGCTTTGGTTCTTTGAGACAAAGCGGTTGGTTAT
>JAQGCS010001520.1:0-13452 GCA_034702105.1 Fuscozetes fuscipes | reverse complement strand
TTTGATTTCACCTGTTATTAAAACGGCCTTATTTTCGACTTTGATTTTTCGGTTCCAAAACATATTGAAAGTGATTTAAAATCATTTGACTTTCAATATGCAGAAGACTTTTGGAATGAGGAAAGTTTTATAAACACTTCGATTAGAGGGTCCACTCGATCTCAATAACTAGGGAATATATCGGGTTTACCCCTCGTTCATCACTGCTATTTATCAATTTATCTAGAATATATAAATATAATTAACGTTGTTTCTCCTAAAATTTTATTGAAGGATTACACATTGAAAACCTGTAATCAAGGTTTTTTTTTATAAAATTCAGATGAGAAAATAATTTAAGTGAAGGCAGTAATCAGTTCAGTCGTTTTGTGACATCAGTTTTAAAATAATTTCAATGAAAATACTTTTAACTTAAATTTGGAATAAGAGTTATGTCGAATGAAAATGTTTCTCAAAGTTTTCATACAATTGGTTTGAGTTCAGAATCCGATGAAATAGCCGTTGATATTAAAAATGCTTCTTTCGAGTATAAACGCGGTGTCATAGCACTGGATCATCTTTCCCTACATATAACAAAAGGTTTAAACTATTTATATATGAAAAAATTTAACTATCTAAAACATTAATCAACTAATTATGTCATTTTTTATGCAAGGTAAAAT
The DNA here is from genome assembly GCA_034702105.1 of Fuscozetes fuscipes. Taxonomy (NCBI): domain Eukaryota; kingdom Metazoa; phylum Arthropoda; class Arachnida; order Sarcoptiformes; family Ceratozetidae; genus Fuscozetes; species Fuscozetes fuscipes. Next base: position 12,790 of record JAQGCS010001520.1, on the reverse strand, counting down.
ATTCGCTTTATTAGGTCCCAACGGCGTGGGAAAGACTACACTAATGCGATTAATACTAGGACGCCTTCAACTCAAATGTGGATCTGTCAAAGTATTTGGTGATGTGCCAGGAAGCGAATATTCTAACATTCCTGGAAAAGGTGTGGGATATATGCCACAAGAATTGGCACTTTTCGAAGAGTTTACTATTGAAGAGATTCTTAAATATTACGGAACGTTATATCATATGAGTGCCAAAGAATTAATCCAAAGAGTCCACGATTTGATGCAATTATTAAATTTACCCGAAACGAGTCGACCCATAAGTAGACTGAGCGGTGGACAGAAGAGATTAGTGTCGATCGCTATAACTATGATTCACAGACCGAAACTCATTATTCTGGACGAACCAACAGTTGGAGTGGACTCACTTCTTAGATATAAGATATGGAATTATTTACAAGAGTGTTGTCTACAAAATGGTAATCTAACCTTGTAGAGTTTTTCACTAAGTTTACGAAGTAAGAATGTAGTATATAGTTTTTGCTTTACCCCATCCACCCACCCGTCCCCCACCTGCTTTCAAAAATTTTTGAAAATCGTAAAATTCATTGTTGAAGATGCTTTTTAAGAAATTTTAAAATCTGAAAAAGGGAAGAAGGATGAGATTGAGGCTGGATAAAAGAGAAATGCCTTGAAGAAAGATGAATATGGGACTGGATTAATTGGATATGTCTTGGAGAAAGATGGTGATAGCCTATGGATATATTCTTTGAGAGATGAGGATGGGGCTAGCCTATGGAATTATGCCTTGGAGAGTAATGGGGATTAGGCTGGCTCATGAGGATATGCTTTGGAGCTCTTAGAGATGGGTTGTCAATAGTGTAATCATGACGTGAAACAGCCATTTTTGATGGAGATTTCATTTGGATATAAATTTAGTGGGAATTATGTTTGATCTGAACTTGTTTTTTCACTGTTCATTGTCTCTTAAAATTTATATAATAACGTTAAGTCAAATATTTGAGTGTAATTTAATATTTAAGGCCAGACTGTTCTGATAACAACTCATTACATCGAAGAGGCAAAGAATGCGTCGAATGTGGGTTTCATGAATTACGGCACAATTCTTAAGCAATCAGATCCGCAGACAATACTCAACGAATACAACTGTGAAACACTGGAATCAGTTTTTCTTCAATTATGCGAACAGAGAAAAGGAAACACAAAATCGATGCCACTCTCAGACAATATCCACAAAAATAATCACAAAAATGTTAAACAAGTAATCAGCGAACGGAGCCATCAATCAAAAGAAAAATTTACTTCAAACAAATTATTTGATTTTCATCGAATGAAAGCATTAATTTTTAGATACTATATTCTTGCCATAAGAAATTATTTGTTCATCTTGGTTTTCTTTTTGATACCCATAATCGCTTTGTCTGCTATGAATTTGGCCATGGGTCAACACCCAACTCATATTCCTATCGCAATATATAATGAAGATGAAAATCCAGAATTTTCTAAAATAATAATCGACGCCATTGATAAACATTATGTCGATATAAAAATGGCGTCGAGTAATGAAAGTGCGTTCGAATCAGTTGTCAACGGAACTAATTATATGTCTGTAGTTTTTGGAAAGAATTTTTCCGACTCTTTTGGATATCGTATTATCACAAATAATTTCGAGATAACTGATGAGGAACTTGAAGAGAGTAAAATTAAAGTTTACGCCGACTTTTCAAATGCACCCATGGCCATATACTTGTTAAAGTTTTTGATGAATGCCTTCGACAAATTTCTTAACCTAAGAAACGATGTTTTTGGTCACAACGTACAAAGATTTGTTCACATTCTTTCAATAGAAGAAGCAGTTTATGGCCAGTTTGAATTTAATTTGCCAGATGTATTTGGACCAGGTGTTATTCTTGCAATTTGTCAAGGTTTTCCAATTGTTTTATCTGCGCTACGAATGATCATGGATCGCAAGAACTCATGTCTAGAGCGAATTCTTGTGTCGGGCGTACGACCCATAGAAATATTTGTCATACATTTTATATATTACAGTATTCTAATAGCAATTCAAGTGCTAATAACTATATGCTTTGGTTTCGGCATTTATCAAAACACACAAAATGGCAGTTATTTTGATATATTTTTGTTACTCTTTCTGATTGGACTGCAAGGGATGACTATGGGGTTCTTCTTTGCTCTTCTTTTCAAGCGAGAAGAGGACATTCATGTAAGTTTTACATGCTTAACTGCAAAAAAAAAATACTAAAATATACACTTTCCTACTAAGTTTGTCATGTTGTTGGTAATACTTCCACTTTGGATGTCATCCGGAGTGTTTTGGCCAATAGAAACGATACCAATAAACCTGAGATACATATTGGAATTTGGACCTTTAAGTCGTCCCATAATAGCATTGCGTTCTATATTGTTAAGAGGTTGGAGTATTACTCATCCCATCGTTTATGGCGGTTTTCTCATTGTTCTGGTCTATACCGTGCTCATCTCCTTTTTTAATATAATATTATTCACTAAATTAATGAAATGAATGCTTTGTATAATTTTTTAATATAGATTATAGCAATTCTTTATAGAATATTTTGTGCACTCACATTAATAAAACCAATAAAACCTCCTGATAAGAAATCAAAGGGTGAAAAAAATTCACATTCAATCATATAAATCATATGCAATAGTGTGAGATTAGTAAATGTGAAGATTAGCCTACTCACTAACTCACTGTTTCTTTCTTTCTCCTAGTGCTCACACAGTTTTAAATTAGCCATGCTATATTAGTACTTTATAATAAATGCATGTGCATATACAAGTATATGCACAATAAATATGACAAGAATTTAAGGTAGCTGTCGGCAAGTTTAGAGATACTGATTTAATGTATAAGAAGATCCAATTATATGAACCCCAAAATTATAAGTTTTCCATTTTTATGAACCAATATGTGAGGCATTTGTAGTATAAAACTATACTAATTTGAATCCAATTTTATGAAATATTGAACTGAAAAAACAATATGAATAAAATATTTAACTATGTAAATTCTATCGAGTATTAGAAATTTTCATAATAGTAAATCTATTCATAGTATGAACAAGCAAATATCGAAGATTTCTTCAAGTTTTGTTCTTTAATTATAAATAAATGAATGTATTTTTAATTGAAGTCCAATTTTATGAATTGATTTGTCTCAACCGACCAGTTTCATAAAAATGGAACTAGAGTGTAAGATATAATCAAACAGTTTAACTTATGCTTGCCTGAAATAATACAACTTTACTACTATTGTAAGTTACTAGCAGGGATGCCCAAGTTTTTCGACTCTAGGGGGTCTAGCGTAGAGGTTTTTAAAAATTTTTATATAAGGGGGGGTTTAGGGTAGATGGGGGTCTTAAATTTGCCGTCAAACAAAAATGCAAATACAAGCCACTTCGCTTTGCTCAGCAAAAACACAAAAGGGTCCCTTTGAGCTTTTTCCTCAAGTAAATTATTAAATATGTTCGAAACTCGTTTCATAGATGGAATACAAAAAATCCGTCAGAAAAAAAACAAATTTCCATGATACAATGCTTTCTAATAGTTTATGCTTTGAAATAAACAATTAAATAAAATTTAATTTATATTATAAAATGACTGCTATTAGAGTCAATATGAACTCGAAATGTATTTTAGTTAAATAAAAACTCTATCAAAATATTTTAAAAATTGAGTGTTTCTTGGTTATATTTTTAATTGCTTTAACATTATTTTCAATTCAAATTACGAGTTGTTTAAATATATTAGAAAATGAATTTTATTAAATTTGATTTTGATCATATTGCAAGAGTAGTGGGTGTTTGTACAATATTCTTGTTATTTGTGCTAGTATCATTCAGAATCATATTAATATTAAGTTATGCATTTCGAAAACAATTCAAATTGTGTGGGGGTTCAAAATCATGGGCAATTATTACAGGCTCAACTGATGGCATTGGGCTGGAATATGCAAGACAACTCTATCAGAAAAACTACAATCTATTACTTATTAGTCGCGATTCAAATAAATTACAAAAAGTTAAAAACGATATTCACTTAAATTATGGCAGCAATAGAAATGTGCGCACCTTGGCTATTGATTTCACACATGACCCTGATATCATCTACAAAAAAATTGAAGACGAATTCTTGATATTGGACGACATTGAAATTCTGGTGAATAACGTATCAATTTGTTACCCTGATACACGACCTCAGCTTTTTACTAATATACCAAATTTGAATAAATTCATCATTGATATTATCAGGGCAAATATAATAAGTTGCACCAAACTCACATCAATGTTATTGCCCAAAATGATAAAAAATAAAAAAGGAGTAATAATTAATTTGTCATCATTGAGCGCAATTTCACCCTCTCCTTTCATTACACTTTATAGTGCTACTAAACTATATATAGATTATTTTACTCGATGTTTGCAAGAAGAATATAAAAATAGTGGCGTTTTTATACAATGTATTCTTGCCGGATACGTCTCAACGAATATGTCGCATAATATGAAACCTTCATTCTGGGTTAGCAAGCCACATGAATTTGTCAAAAAGGGACTTGAATCTGTTGGCTACATAAATAGGACTTCAGTTATGTTTAGCCACAAACTGTGGAGATTTACAAATGATTTGTTCTATTTGTTCAGTTTGCTAATTGGAATTAATTTGAATACTAAAATTTACTGGCTAGTGTCTTTTAAAAATAAAAAAAGGATCGACAAAAAATATAATGAAAATCAAGTTTAAAAAGTTTATATTTATCAAATATAAGATCTCGTTAGAAAGATATTAGTTTTTATTATGTCTTATCAAGGACACATTTAATTTACTTCCCATTTAAATACAATTAAAATAATTAAATTAATTTTTTAAATTTAGTAGATTACTTATTTATTTAAGTGAACTAATTTAAAGTTATAATAATAATAATAATAATAATAATAAGTTTATTAAATCGAGAACTTGTGTCAAAGTATAACAAATTTTTTTAAAAATTATTTACATATTGAGTAAAACAATTCATTTCTTATAAACATTGGCAGAGATTTAAATAAATTTAAAGTTAATTTAATTTAATTTAATTTAATTTAATTTAATTTAAATAAATACATAATTATTTGTCTGCGTAGCATAGAATTTGCATTGTCCATTGTTCTAAAATGGACTAAAAATGATTAATGTAATTTATTGACTTTGCTTTTTTCTTGAATAAACTTGAAATTTTTCATTCAAACTTACTATTACTTGCATTGGTAAACAAACAAATCCTTAAAATTTGATAAACTTGTAGACTTTTCATGATCTTTAATAGAAAATAAAGATACTAAGATAATAAGTATTTATTATACATTTTAGTTGAGTATTCACATTGCTCAATATAAATAATAGCATATTTGAACACTCACTTGCAAAGTTTATAATTTATAAGTATGCGCATGCTATATGTTAGGGTTTAGGAGCAATGGAATTCGATGTTCAAGGGAGTTCCTTGACAGTTGGTCAGCCGACTTGCTTCTTGTGTACATATTTAACGTTAAGCCTGAACGCTTGATTTAAACGCTGCTAATATTTTTTGTTCAATCCAGTTTAATGAAACATTAGATAACAATTAATTTATTAATTAATCCATGTATTTATTTTATTATATAAAAAATTAGAGCTATGAACAAATGAATATCATTTATTCATAAGTTGTGTAGACCAGTGTTCGCAATTACTTTAGTATTTAGGTAAAAATATACTTGGTCACAAATAGATGTGCTCTCAATGGGAGACACTGACTGAATGATAAAAAGCATAGACAAGTGAAAAGGGTTTGCACATCCTGGAGATGGGAGGATAACATTCTTGATCAGTTACAATAAAACATTAAGTAAAGAGTTAAGCACCGTTTTAGCATAAAAAGAGTTAAGCATAATTGTGTATTGATATACTAGAGTATATTTCCTACAGTTGAAATAAAGCTTATTTTCATCGGTAACTTTTCAAAATATTTTTACTAAAATTGTTAGTCAAAAGTACGTATAATAAAAGTAAAAATCAAATCTTGAACATTTTCGTGAAAATAATCAATTATTTAATTATTTTATACCACATTGTTCATTTAATTAAGCAATTTGTAATTTAATTTTGACAATATGTTTTTCTATAAAAATTTATGAAAAAGAGCAAAAATATTGCATTTTGTGCCACAATCAATATAAACCATTCTATGGGATATCCTGTTTGAAGAAAAAATAGCACCATACCATAAGTGCCACAAATTACAAATTGATAAATTTGAAGGAGACTGATATATTTTTTCCACCACAAATACTTTCTTACGGATGGTCCTAAAGATGATAAGCCATAATATCCATACATAAGAGCATGGATAAATGTATTAATGAGAAGAAAAAGTCGCACGAATCCTAATAATCCGTTATATTTGAAAGTAATCCATCCTAAAATTGGAACAGATGTATGATGATATATGTGGAGCCATGTGACCTGGGCCTCTTTTTTACGCAATACAAAAAAAACTGTATCCATTAAATCAAATAGTTTCGTGATTAATAAATACCATCCTGTTTAAAACAATTTTGAATGTTATATAAATTTAATAATAGATATCACCTTTTCCAAGAATAAGCAAATTGAAATCTGATTCATGTTTATGTGGATACTTGAAGTCTACTAGATCAGTTAATAAAATATCAAGATGACATAGAAATAAAATAAAATAGTATCCATTTATCAAAAACATAATTATATTATAAGTCAGGATGATATTGGTGAGTTTAAAGGCTTTACTATAAGAAAAATTATAAATAAAAGATAAATTAATAATACAATAGTATCACCGTTTGAGCATGAAATTAAACAAAATATATCTTGTCAAAATCAAATAGAGTAACATAAGGACAATAATTCGCCAAATACCACCACTTAATAAAGGCCAATCATTAATTCGTTTATCACCAATTTTATCCCAATATTCATCAGATAAATAATAACATAATCGAGTTAATAAAAACATTGTTAATTATAGCTATAAACTGAACTAAAATTTATAAAAATAAATATTTCCACGTTAAATAATCAAATTTTGTACTAGAGTAAACTTTTTAATGAATGATGAAAGAAATTTAATATTGCAAACGAAAATAAAACTATTAAAATGTTAAATGTTAATTTTAATTATAAAAGTTTAGTTATAATCCCACAATTTAATCAACATACAAATTCAAACTGCAGTTCAATATACAGATTTGATATAAAATGAATCTTTGTTTACATTCAATTTTAATAAAACGATATAATCATGGTAAGAGTAATAATGAGTGCAACAAAAAATATTCCTCACTTATTTACCTCTAAATAAAAAATTCCCTTTTTCGGCAGTTACAGTGTAAATTATCATTTTGTATGTATCAATTTTATTTGAAAAGGTAGGAAAAGTCGTGAGTCGCTATTCTCGATGATAGAAATGCATAGAGAATGTAAGGGTGTAATGAGGCAATGAACATTAATTAACATGCATAGCAGTTAGCAGGTTAGGTTCAAAATTTTTTCGATCACATTCCAAGATTCTTTATTGTCTTGCTAAATAAACTAGCCTATAAGTTGGGCTCCTCCATAGTGAGATGCAACTTTTACTATATTTGGCATTAATAAACAGAGCTGGCTAAGGGAAATTGACTGATTATCCCCCCTTAAAAGTCGAAATTTTGGAATTATATAGATTTTTTCGAAATGGTAATTTTACAGGCAAAGCGAGGTGGCAAAAAATATACTTTATATCCTAATTCAAATTTGTTATATAAAAATATCTAGCTAAACTAAGAGATTTCCGAAGTACAGACTGTTTAGGACCCAGTTCTTCGGGAACTATGTATCGATCAGTTGTTAAGTGTTTTGAATATATCTTTGATTTAAACAATTAACCAATTTATTGCTATAATCCGAGTCCTACTCGCTGTTTAGCTCATACCTGAGGTCCGGTCAGACCTTCTGTCCTGAAGATGAGAGCAGTTAACTCTCGAAAAACAAATTTGTCTGGACAAATTTCAATACTGCAGTTAGCAGTCAAAAAATAGTTGCATAAAAGACCATTAATGTAATTTAAGTTTTAATTTAAAGTTTAAAAAATTCTTTAAAGTTTTCCATATATTATCAAATCATATATTATTTATTTCAAACATTTTGATTAATTTATATTAACATAAACATTATAATAATATAAACATTAAATATTATTTAATACTTTATTCATCCAGAACTAGAAATATCCAAGGGTATGTCTTTATATTTTGCAACTAAAAAATTAAAATGTTAAAGTGATGTTTTGAAAATTTTTATATACCTAAATTATCAATCATATTTGGGTATTTGCTGGCACTATATATTTTGTTTAAGCCAGCCAATGCTCGTGTATATACAAAGGTTTCTGTTGAAAATCGTGTAAATGGAAGAAGGAAACATTTGTTGAGCCATTTTTCTGCGATTTTAAAATCATTTTGTTCAAGTTTAATCAGTCCGATTTCTAGGTATGACTGATATAATATTGAAGTCTCTTTTTTGATTTGGTTTTTTCTATAAAACAAATGATTTTCAATATTCTATATGTATTCAACAGTAAAATTTCAACCTTGCAATTATCAAATGGAATAAATTTTCTGCTTCTTCAAAATTGCCCATCAATTTTAAAATAATTCCTTTATAGAAGAGAGTGCACAAATATTCATCTATTTTCCTTTTCCGATAATCTATAGAGAGAAAAATATTTTGTAATATTAATATAAAATTAATGCTTACTTATTTGATTTTCAAATTTTTTCAATTCAAATTCTAATTTATTATTAATTCTTTCCATAATTTCTTCATTGTTTTTGATGAATCGTAATAAATTAATTTGGTAAAATATTTCCTTTAAAATTAAGATAAATTTTACAAGAGTGATTCAAAATTAAACATTTTTAGTTAGAAATTGCTGATCAAAGAGAAATATTTTGAATTTTAAAGAATATTTGCCTACTATTTCAGGTAAAATAATAAAATTGCCATCATCAAAATAATTTTTAGACTTAATTTTAACAAATTTCGTATATGTTATGAGAGGGCCATAATTTCTCTCTTTTATCAAGTGAAGTGCGCTGCAAAATAATTTGAAAGTTTCAATATTATTAGATAAAAATAACTTTAAAAGATATAAATTATAATAAAAGCATGATACAAATTAATATCTTTATTTATAGATATAAAATGGTTGCTATCAAACTAATATTATACCACTTTCAACAAGTCTAATTTAAGGAGCATTTTATATTTTAACATCTCAGCCAAAATGGCGACTTAAATCGAATCTCATTTTAATCTCATCATCAAATCTCTATTTACACTCAACGTCCTCTAATTTCACATTCGTAATCTTTACTTTAATTTATTAAATTAACAAGTTAATCAAAATCAGCAAGAATCAATTCAGTTAGTTAAATGAATGTTTGAATAAAAATAATCACATTTCAGACATTTTCTCATTTGAATAGAAAAATAAATTGAAATTAAAATTGAATTCAATAAACTTGTGCAAAGTTTTATGCATTTTTGAAAATTACTCAAAATCGATAATTAATAGATTTGATAAAGAGATTAATGATTTAGGTCCAGGAACGCTTTAAATCTCACGACTATACTATAAATTATAATATATAACTTTAATTTTAATGGATTTACCCTCAATTCATGAAATATTACCAGATTAAAATAGTAATTCTTTTATTAAATATATCTGAAAAAAGTTCAAATCATAAAATCAATTTACCTCATTATTTCTGAATCCGTTTCACCATGCATATATATGGGATTATTCTGTTTTTTAAGATATAGAAATATTGCTTTAAAATACGTTACTAATCCTGGATAATGGTCAAAATAATTATATATTATTATATCACAATATTTTATGCATTCGTCCCACTCTTGTATAAGAGAGTTGCAAAATATCATTTCGTGTGACAATAAATACTTATACCACTCGTGTTTCTCTTTCATCATATTTGTAAATATTTCGAGAGCACCAATAATATTACCTTTCATTTGCTCAAGTTTGCCCTTGACAATATTTGTAGGTATAAACTAGAAATTATATTTTCGAATTTTTCAAATTTATAAAATCTTATTAATAACATGAATAATCAATATATTACATTTGGATGTTCCTTCAGTTCAATATCCAGTATCATTTGGCATAAATTATTATTCTCTCCAATACCGAAATGGTTTTTCCAATAAGTAAAATAAGATAAAATTGAAATTCGTGCTAGCGTTGACAAAATACTTGATTTATTTTCTGTTCCAATACTACATAATGTATCAAGAACATAATACTCGTCTGCCTCAAAACCAAATAAATTGCAAAAATATCTGCGATATCTATGAGGTATTTCACAGATAATCAATTGTAATAAAGCATTCCATAATTTTAGTTGGGTCAAAAAATAATATTTTGATAGATCACTTTGCCATTTTCTTGGTTGCTTGGATAATTTATTGCATTTTCTATGGGTCATTAAATCTTAATAACTTATAAAAAATAATAAATTTCTCACAAAAGTAGATTTTTAATCTTCAAAATGTTGAAAAAAAATATTCGATTATCGAAAGTATTCCTGGATATACTCAAATAATATATAGAATAAAAAAATCGCATATATATATTAATAGCTCGAGCATGTAACGCTACTAATTTAAAAGATAAATAATTATAGTTTATTGAAATATTGAATTAATTGAGCTTAACATACATTCAGCTGTTTCATCGTTTTTATTGCGTTTGGATGTTTTAGTGACATTTTTAACGAGGTGTTTTAGATTATCTAATATATTCATACAACTTTCAACGTAGAACTTTTAAACGAAATTTTATATTTTTTTTATAATATACACTATCTGACATGAAATTTCCAATATAGCAAGGCTAAACTATTAGAAGTAAAGTTCAATGAAGATAAAAAATGTTTAAAGAATTCCCATCAAATAACTTGGTAAAAAATTGAATAAATTTATTTTATCTAAAGAGGCTTAGCTGCAACTCATTTTCAATAAGCATGTTAGATAGTGTATAGAGCTGATTTAGATATATAAATCTAAATTGATTCTATTGGAAATATATTAATATATTTAAAATTCAAATTTAGACGATAATATTTGAATAAAATTGATCGAATTGATAAAATATTATATTTATAAAATTCCAAATTTATCTACTTACATTTGTAGTACCATAATTTAAGAATTCAATGTGTATAAAAAAAACTAAAAGAAATGAATGATATAGACTTTTACAAGTAACAGGATGCATTTTTCTTAATGCTGATTCAATATTGTTGTTTTTAAAAAACTCATCAAAAATTCTCTCTGTTTGTTTAATAGATTCATCAATGGGTAAATGATCACTGTATTTTTGAAAATATTTTATTATTCAAATATAAAAACTTATATATTTAAAACATACTTGTATTTTTCAATAAAATTTTTCAAACTCATTTTTAACACTTTCAAAGAATTGATATAATATTGAGTATTCAAAGAAAATTAAAAATATTTTTTTAAAACAGTAGTTTTATAATAAAAATATTTTACTTATAAATGAAAAAAATATCAAATATATAAATTCGAAATTATCCTAAATATAACAGGTGATCTAATTTATGTGTATATGTGACGTCAATTAAGGGTTTTATATTCTTTTTATTTTGAATTTAAAAAGAAAATCCTAGAAATTTTTACATTTAATTAATTGAATAGTTAAGTAATCGAATATACTCTATTTAAGCCACACACTTCGCAGTAAGTTCGGATAAACTTGCAACTCTTGATGCGATTTGAGAGTGACTGAAATGAAACCACTTCTAGATAGCCATTGGTTTCAAAATTGCATTTCACTCTCAATTGTTTGATAAAAGTGTTTGCAATTGAATTGAATGAGAAAACAAAGTCTTCGATCGATAATATATTTACAATGCTTTGATGGCCAAGTTTTTTCGACTCAGAGGAGGGAGACGGTCCCTCGAGCTGAAAAGTCAGGGGCATTTTGGAGGAAAGGTCAAAATTTTGAAAAATGCAAAGTGGGGAGTAATGTCAAAATTTGCGGCAGGTAATCTAGCAGAGCTAAAAACTCAGGGAGGTAGTTAGGCTATACTATACTACTTTTTAGCCATCGCTTTCCTTCCAATAGTTTTCAAAATTCGGGACATTAGAAAAGTGTATTCATGGTTTTCATCATTATATTGTAAATCTATGCCATTAAACTAGGAATTTGGATTAGGTATATATTGATTTTAGAACAATATAATATCCTTATTTAATCAAAAATAAGACCAGTCCTATCGTTTGACTAAATCTAAAATAAAGATTACACAAGGGTTCGATTCAAACCTAACAGCACTATAGCCAAAAATTATTTGCTTCTCTCAATTCACCCAAGAATATGCCTAAATCCTCACGAGGACTTTGGCACATCTTTGTCTATTAAAAGTCTGCAGCCTCCATCAATTTAATACTTGGATTTCCCATAATTTTAACATTATACCAAATTTAAATCTCCATTTTAAGTGACTGTTTTATTGCTTGGTTAGAATAAAATGAAAATTTTAAATTTTTATGGAATTTAACTCTCATAGACAAAAACTCACATCTCTCTCCAAGCCATACCTCTACTGGTTGCCTCAATCCCATTCCTTCTAAGGCATATCTCTATTGGTGGGTGGGT
>JAQGCS010001519.1:0-13464 GCA_034702105.1 Fuscozetes fuscipes | reverse complement strand
ATATATTTGCACAAGACCCTTCGGGAATTATTCCACGACAAGTTTATGAAACTGATCCTCCTGTAGCTAAGCGCGATTTCGAGACACAGAGAATAAAGGCATTGATGAATGTGTTAAAAAACTTAAAGAAAATAATTAAAACTTTTTTACATTAGAAGCTATTATTAGTTAAAGAAAATGACTCTGTAATTATTTTAAAATTCAATATGATTATTAATTAAAGAAAATGTTTTTTCTTAATTTTGATTTAATAAAAATTTTCAAAACAGAAATATTGACTCAAATGATTCGATTGGTTTAGCGATTTTCGTGTATATCATTATATGTGATTTCGTTAGACCTTTTGTTTTGTTTAGTCGCGTTTTCATTTTTATAACTACCTTTTTTTATAAAAATATTTTCAATTATCTTGAGATAGGAAACTGGCAAGCACCAATGAGCGCACAGCATTCTTCTGACGTCACTGCCAATTTTCCGGGTCGAAAACATTTATGGAATTTTTTTGGCGGTGACGTCAGAAGAATGCTGTGCGCTCATTGGTTCTTGCCAGTTTCCTATCTCTTCTACTAGCGTAATCTCGGCTGAACATGGCCATAAGGAAATAAAAATTAGTTAGTTGAATTACCAACTTCATTCTGAGAAAAGTGATATAGGTTATATCCCAGGTGGCCATTTACCCTTGAAGGGGGGGGGTCGTCTTAGCTCCAGCCAATGAACTGATAAGAATAGGCCAATAGGCAAAAATCCGGAGTCTATCTATAAGTTATAACACTTTTTTAGACTAAACAAAGTGTTTGAGAATTGATAGGAAGGGACGAAACAAAATCTGTTGGTTGTATCGAATATCCTTCATATCCGATAGAATAGATTCGAATTATATTGTATTTGTTTGATAACAGATGCTTAACATGTTTTGTCCCTCTATTCGAAGCAAAAAAACAAAAATTGTCTCATTTGGGGATTGTATAGCTATAGGAAGTGCTGTGAGAGTTGTCGGTATTGTCTCATTTTGCTTATGAGACAAAGCGGTGTCACATCTATAGCATCACTACCGAGAAGGCCATCAATTGTCTGCTTTGAGATCTCAAAGGAGAAACCATCCGATTCTTTTGACCTTCTCTATACCTGAATCATAAGATCAGACCACTGTAACCCAATAGTGGAACAGCACAAGAAATATAGGCACTCAATACAAAAGTGTATCGAATTGAAAAAAAGACAAAATATAGTCAACTATTCTATTATTTATGTGTCGCCAAATTAACGACACAACCAATCGATATTCTCAGCCCACACTCATCCATAACTAATATCAACTTTTATAACACATATCATTTTATAAAATATGTGATAGTTCAGTCATATTTGACTTAAGAATCCATTAGTCCATCATATTTAAGGAATACTCAGCAAAAATACTGTTTTATAAATTATTTTAAATTAGAGCTGAAGTGATAGATATAAAGATTTACTTCTCTTAACTCAATTACAGTTAAATCTAAAATTCATTTCAAATTGAAATTTTCAATCAATCATTATTTAAAAAGAGTAGCAAGCTTAACGATGTTCTAATTTATATTACCATATAAAAACTGATTAATTATCTGATCAAGCAAATTAATCACTTCGTTAGAAATAGGACATGGAAATCATACATGAAAAAGATGACTTTTTTTTATTAAGTTCGAACCCATTACTGGATTATAAATATAATTTTGAGATGAACTTGTCACCAACTTTTAGAATGATATAATATGACTCATATGGACAACAACAAAAAACGTTTAGATTATAATTTTAAATAAACTAGCTTGGTCACAATATAATTTCGAATTTTTTACAGTTTAAGGGCCTTGTACAATTTTTCGCGCGAAATTTTTTTGAAAATTTATTTTTCAAGGGTAAGTTATTCCTCTGTCATTCAAGCGAATGGTGGATCAACTAAATATTTACCTCCAGAATTGAAATATTCTTAATTATTCTTACTGGGTCTAAACTTTTGTCGCTCCTTCTTAGTCATTAGTCATTTTACAGAATATTCCATATCTCAAAAGAAAATTCTTAAAATTTCCTAATTTTTTAAATAGGTTTCGATTTACTAAACAAAGTTGAAATCGAAGCTATTGTTCGACTCTAGTTTGAGCTAACGGCCAACTCTGTCCGCACGCGAAACAATGGAATCAAAATAAAAACTTTTTTTGCAAAAGACTAATTATCACTTGTTCAAAATCAATAACAAAAGAGTTAGGATAAGTGATTCTGAGACGAGTGCTCGAAGGGCAAATGTTCACCACAGGTTGGCCTTTTACCTCTCCTAGAGTCGAAAATTTTGGCAAAACCCTCCATACCTACAGGCAAACCCATACTCGGCAATTATTTTTACCATACTCCTCTTTGTGTTTTCAAATTTTGGAATTCCCCTTTGTGTTTAAAAAACTATCTACTAGACCCCCTCCCCCTTGAAAATTTGGGAAAACCTACCCTTTAAACTCCTTATCTGCTACAAACAGAGTGATAGAGTTTTTGCCAATATTTAACTGAAAAATAACATGCAAATATAAGGAGTGGATAGGAGGTGAAAGTCCCCATTTAGTTCTAAATCCGTTTTAGTTGCAGTTTGGGCCATAAAATGGCGGTTTTACAATATTCGTATGATTCATATGATCTGACATTTTTCAAAGTCACAGTTTTGATCTGAGTTTAAGATTCAATTTATGATTTAATTTGAATCGACTTTAATTCAATTTAAATTCAGTTTAACATAAAAATAAATTTTCTTTCTAAACAAACAAAAAATTGATGGCGATTAGGAAGATATGAGATGGGTTATTCATATTTTGGAATTGAGAGGATAAATGGCTTATATTGTTGATATACATATATGTTTGATAGACAGAGTATAAGAGGGAATATCTGTTATATAAATTTGATAAAATAATGGTGTAATGCAACGATTGATTGACAATTGAGTTATTGAAAGAGTTATGCAATGATTACATTTAGGAAATGGTATAAATGACTCACTTGAATATATTCGTCTTCACTCCTGAGATGTTCAGCGATGAACTCAATGGCTTCAGCGGCTCTATAGGCCTCAGGTGTTAGATATAACATATCAATACTTTCGTTGTCTCTGAGCACATCCCTATCCCTTTCGAGTCTGTCGAGCGATGCTTTGCGTTGTGTCTGTTGGGCGGCTTTAGTACAATTTGGGTGATGGCCGAGAGGCAGATGCTGTTGAGGTGCGAGGTCTGCCAATTCCATCAGCTCGACTTTGCTCTTAATATTGCACTGCTTGAGCTCAGGAGAACCTCCCTGTTGCTGATGATGAGATGGATGAAAGTGCTGGTAATGAAGACCCGGCATATCCATCATCCATCTTAAGCGAGTCTTTTTTGGTCTTTTCATGAAAAGAAGCACCGGTAAGTATTTGAGGAAAACGACTCTGATCCAATTTGGCATCTTATGAGTTCGCGGTCCCCGAAAGTTCCAATTGATTATAATCACTGTCACCAGAATTGATACGCAATTCATAAGAAACGTAAACAACAAGTATTTTGCAATTAAGGGAAGCACTAAAGAAGTCGGCGGTAATATCTTTGACACCAGCAGAAGAAACACAACCAACGATAGCAATATGGATATGCCCAGGGTTACTTTCTCGCCTACAAATACATAATCACTACAATTACTAAAAATCAACCGATCGATTGGTATGGTATGGACTGACCCGCTTCTGCCGGCAAATAGAAGACTAAAATACAGAGGAATGAGATGAGGACTGTGGGCAGAATCAAGTTCACCGTATAGAACAACGTCTTCCGTCGGATTGTTATGTAAAACGATATATCAGTTTCGGTAGGCTTTCCATACTTCGAGTTGTTGTAGACGTTGAGAAAAGCGGGCACTTCGACGATGTCCCAGGTGCCGCTCTTCCAGTAGTCAGACAAGTCAACCCAATAGTTCTCGGCATAGAGTTTTAAGGACACTTGGTCTCCGTTGAAAGTCCACGAACCGAATTTCATGACACACTTCTGCTGATCGAATGGGAAGTACGTCACATCGATCTGACACGAACTTTGGTAGATGGCGGGGGGCACCCACATTATCAGACCGCTCGGGTATATCAGCACATTTGACTTATAGCGCACCTCATAATTGCCGTCAGCACTGAACATATCACAAAGTGGTTTGAAATGGAGGTCTAATCAAATGAAGAGTCACTTACTTATTAAACAAAACTATATCCGGTTTCCACACTTTGTCGGGGGGCAGTCTAAGTACCGAAATACCCCCATAATCGGCTGCATCCCAGTGCAATTGATAGTCGTACCAAATCTGCGGTACAATTATTGCACAACAAATCAGTTATAGTTTGTGAACAATATTCATACTCTTGGTTTGGTATAACCTCTAATTGTAGACAATATAACAAATCGAGTCTTTACAACATTTATGATAAGTCCTAACTCTTACTAATCAGCGATAATAAATCACTAATACTGTATGAAATTTTGAATTATCCACCTAGCATATATTAACATATTATGCTACTCACGAGTTGAAGCCATACATTTGATGTCATTATTTGATTCTTTTCATTCTGAAAGACAGACAAATACTTTAAAATCCATTTCAATCACTTTTTTTTATTAAAACACAATTATATTTGTGTATTTCAACCAGGGGTGCAGAGGTCCTCCACTTTGGGGGACGGGTCTTTCGGACCAAAAAATTAGGGGTTTATAGGGGCATTTTCCTGACTCCTCAGGGGGTATAGATTTTACCTCGAATCTAGGGGGTATTTGGGCTACACCCCCTTCCGCACCCGTGATTTTAACGATTATTTTTCCATTAGTTACAATAAAATCAAAACAAATATTTAGATTTTATGATAATCTTCGAGTTCTTTGATTTAAATCTACATATTAAGCCTACATCTTAAACCTACACATCATGATGTTTACTAGATCATAGTTTTATAAAATTCAATATAAAAATAAGAAAACCACGCCTCACTTTTCTTAATTACATTAGGGTATATTCTCAGTTAAGGTAATCTATCATCGAAATAACAACTTTCTCCATTTAGAATCAAGAATAATGACAAATAAGATGTCAAAAGTGTTTGGACAGATACTAAATTAACACTAAAAAGGGCAAAGATGCTCACAATTGTGTAAATCTGACGAGTATTGGTCAGATCTTCAAGATGAAAAAATTGATATCAAGAAGAGTTGTCAGTTGGGTTAAAACCTATATTTTTCAAACCTAAAAAAAATATCCGCCACTCGTAAGGTATTAATTTGCTGAACAGTTGAAAAATATTTTGCTGCAACTAATTGTATAACGAATTATATTTACTAATTTAGTATTGAAACAAAAACTAATCAAGCTGAAAACACTGAATTTTTACGATAAAACGATATGATATTTGAATTGAATGTTTGAATACTCACGACATTAATGAGTTGAATGAAGGATAGTTTGAATTGCACTTCAACCGTCTCATTCATCACTTCGACCGGTCGTATCAATTTGTTATAGTCTCGAAATAAGTCTCTTACGAGACGCTCCTCATCTTCAGAACAGAATACTGCAAATTGTTTGCATTTATCAAAATTTTGAACACAATTATTATAAATGTTTGGGAGAGACCAGAAACTATCCTACTATCAAATACTTGCACACATTTCTAGTTATTATCTATTAGTGAGATATTCGAAAGCGATTAGATCGCTTATTAACTTTGAAAGTGTATTTCACTAACATGTACAATTATTGTGACAAGTTTATAAAGAAGGCTAAAAACTAATTTCTATAGAAAAAGTGTCTCTTCTTTAGAAGAAACAAAACATTCTGATTCTTAGAAAAGAATGTCTTTCATTAAAAAGAATTCCCATTAAGGACTAAAATAATCCACAAAAGGGATGGAATTTCTTAACAAAGACATCAAATTCAAGGATTCCATCCTTTTTCTGAATATGAGTGCCACAACTCATTATTGCCTAACAGTTCAAAGAATATTTGGTTTCGATTTTTACTTCTTATAAATTAATTATTGAATCAAATCATATCTCACTTTTATATGATTTGATTCAGTACTTACTTATACTGTATATTCTTTATAATCAAATATCATTATTAATATGACTTCAAATCGCATTTCTCTTAAAATATAATTAATCACTTTCAGGCATGGGTAAGGGGAATTTTCAAAAAATTTTGGAAAATTCCCTTGAGAAAATTATAATGAAGCAAGAAATATGAAAACCCCTAGATTTTCTCTAAATCCACCATTTTGACCTCCATTTTTTGTTAATTTAACTGGATTTAAGCTGTATATAAGCTGTATAAAGACATTGAAATCAGGGGTGGGGAAGGGGGTAGCCCAAATACCTCCTTGATTAATTATTTCTCCTCACTTTTTACCTCGGCCCTTCCCTTTTTTGGCTCCGAGTCAGAAAATATTTACCACTTTACCCCTCTGACCAACCCTCCATACGGCTTGATAAAATTTTTCAGGAATTTTCCTAATTTTTTAGCCTGAGGGATCCACCCTTAAGTCGCACCTTGGTTCACACTCATCTAACCCATATCGCTTGTGATTCTATTTAAATTGGAGAATCACAAATCAACATTATTTAATAAAAACTCCTCTACTCTTTTAAGGAACTGTTGAACTAATTTTATCATCCAAGGCTATTTCAATGTCTTTTAGTTAAGGAATATAATAGATATTTAAATATCAGATATTATAGAATTTGAATGAAGCAATAATTTAAGAAAACTTTCAATATTTTCCAATTTTGAGGATATTTTTAAAATATGAATATTAATGATTTTATGTGTAAAAAGCGTTTCAAAACGGCGGGTACGCTAGAGCTAGAACCTAGATTACATGAGAAAATCAATTAAAAATCCATGAGATTTGGTTAGACATGGATTGGTTTTATGATATTTAGACAAAACTTTTAAAATAAGTAAATGATAAAGAATTTAAAATATCTAACATGGTTATTTAGTTTTTTATTTAGAAAACTTTTGTGTTTGAAAAATGGCTATAATTTGTTCATATATTTTGCTTTGAATTTAACTCTCAAAAGAAAATATAGGATTTTTTTAATTAATAAAAATATTGACCACATTTCTACCATTTCCAAGATTTGAGGCATTATTTAATTTTATAATTTATATAATGAAAAGTTTAATCTAAAACTTAGACCAAATATCTGATACGTTTCATAAAAATCATAAAATAATCATAAAACCAAACCTTTGTCTGAACCTCTTGGTATTTTCATGGATTTTAGGCTCTCGCCAAGGGTGCGGAAGGTACCCGACTTTAGGGGGTCCCTCAGACCAAAAATGGACTTAAGTAAATAAGAAAATGGACTTTAATTTATAAAATTAATAACTTGAAGTGATTTTTCATTAAATAAATATTTTATCTTGCTCATTTCATGCTAATTGACCCTAATTTAGCTTATTATAATCCGACAAAGATAAAGGTGAATCTACTAGTAAATTATTTAAATTGAGAAAAGAAACCCAAAGTTTTGTTAAATTTTGCTCATTTGGAGCCAAAATCATTTTTGATTTCAAAAATCTCCTTAATGAGAGGATTCTCCTAAATGGAAATTCCTTACCTAGAGGTCGTTTAACATGCGTTTATCGTTTAACATTTACAAATTCCATAGAAGGCACCAAAATTTTTGCCATAATTCTCTTATTAAATGTATAATCTTTTTTACTTTATGTTAAAATTTCTAAGTTTTTTAGAAAAACCATTTCAACAAAACTATTAGTTTATTACAATTAAACGAATTTAATTTTAGTGTTTCCTCACATAAAAATTCAAAAATAATTAAAATTTAAATGAATCTTTTCAAATAATTACATAAATTGATAAGGGTTGTCATAAGGAAAGCCTGAATTTCAAAATTATGCTAGATATTACTATCTTTAATTAGCTTTAAGCTATCTTATATTATATGATGAAGCCAAGTATACAATATATTAAAAATCATTGTTTTGAATTAGTGACCCGTTGTGTTACCAATTGAATTTGGGCCTTACTTGTTTTTAAAGGCAGTGTCCCAACTTGGGACTCCCAAGCATAAATAAAACTGCACTAATATAGGTTAAATCAATTTGATTTGAGTTGCTAGACTTATCAGTGATTGGGTCATCACACTCATTTTTAAGGCAATATCTAGTCTAAAATAAGCAAGTCTCATATCCTAGCTCAAAAGAGAAATGAAGCCCAAATTCGTAGAGATTCAGTAATATATTATTCTACATGTACATGTACGTATTTTCTTTTTACTTCCTTAAAATTAAAATGATCTTGATGAGTTGCATACATCTTTTCATTTTCTTTTCATCATTGGATTGAATGACATTCTTTATATTTAGAGAATAAATCATTTCAATGCGAATAAGGAATTGTTTGCTTAAGTTCTCACCTTGATCATGTATATGAAGATGAGACTTTTTTAATTAACCGAAAACCATAAGATTTTCAAAATTCATATAAAATTAATGGTTTTTCAATTGTATAAAATTGATATCTGAGCATCTTGCCACTATCAAAGCAATGGAGCAAGCAAAACATGAAACCAGGAATTTAAAAGTAAATTGAAAAGAATGATCAATTTACTGATTTCATAGTACGAAGACTTTATTTGAGCAAGCTGGGTAGAAAAGTTGATAGCGCCCATCAATTTTTCACATGAATGACATGCATTTTAATTGTCATTTACTTAAGAGAGAAAATTTGCGAATGACTTTTGATAACTAAACGAATGGAAAGTATTTGAATGGTTTGCAAGATGAATTAGGCTTATTTATGTATTTTGAGATTTGAGGCTATTTATTATCTTAGAAATCACTATATAATATGGAAACGTTTATATTAAAGCCTTATATATATTGGTGAGTATATAAGTGATATATATGCTCACCATATATATAAGTGAGTTATAGGCCATTGCAATGGTTGGGAATATAGTGATCGGCAAAAGAATTAGAATTCATACCAATTAAGGCCACATTAAATATGAGCGCAATTGTCGTCACAATCATTATTCTGATTATTATTATTATTATTAATTCGATGATTACATTAACAATAAAAGAGTAAAGACATTGAGTAGTCGTTGTACTGCCATTTGGCTCCAAATTCACAATTCTTTAGCAAATTCTTAGCCAACAGACAATCAAATGAGTGCTTCACTATTGATTGGAAAGACCAAGAATTTCACTCAACTCATGCCATCTTTAGGTTTCTATAAAACCCATTCAGTCAATGAACTCTAAATATTTAATCAATTGTTTCCAAATGCAAATAGGAACATGCTCTATTCAATGATTACTTAATTGATCTATTATTTTTTTTTAATTTAATCCAGTTTTCAAGTTGTAGGTATAAATTGTCTTCAAATTATTTGTAAATCACATATCTCTTCCCCTCTATTTATAAGACGTTACTTATGTAAAGTGTGAGTAATTCATTCATGAAATTCATAGATCAGTTAAAAGACAAAACATTTTTCAATTAATTAGTGTTTAATTAGACATTATTTGAAGACAAATGTCTTGTCCCGCACTTCCCGAAGGCTGGACCAGAGAGGAAATCATTAGAAGGAATGGTTTGTCTGCCGGAAAAATCGACATCTTTTACTACAGGTATTAAAATTCACTCACAAATTGTGCATGATCATATAATTTATAGTCAAGCCTTTTCTTGGTTACAAGAGTATTATCAAAGCTCATGTAATTTTTACTAATTACTAACTTTGTTTATAATACTAGAGTCAAACAGCCGTAGAAACTGATGAGCAGTTTTGTGTTTATAAGCATAGAAAATCTGAACAAATGGTTTATGGCGAATGCTCACAAGCTATGAACTTTTTGTTCACATTTTCTATGCTTATTAGCACAAAACGTCTACACAAAAACTGCTCATCAGTTTCTACGGCTGTTTGACTCTAGTAATAATATTTTTATAATGTCCACACATGAGAGAGTGTTTCACTTCTCCACATCAGCTCCTCTTCACATATGAAGTGACAAATAAATGTCGGGAGGGTACCAAGACCTTATGTGTTTTATTAAGGCATGTGATAGTGGGTAACACTTAACGTCTTGTTTGTGTGAAAATCCCGCTTAAAGTTATACAATATTTACAGTTTAACCCATTTATTAAAATTAATTAAAATAATTATATTTAATTAATCTAATTGAAATATTTTGATAATTTTTTTATTCAAATTAACTTATTTTGATTTGTTATAGATTAGTTTTTTTGTTAAAATCAGAGATTTAATTGATTTTAATAAATTATTATGAAATATGATGTAATTATATGCAGTATTTGTGTGGATGTGGAGAAGTGAAACAGTCTCTCAGGTGTGGACATTATAAACGTTGAAGTAATGCAACATTTTTTTTTAATGATAATCACATATTTGTGAGCATCAAATTCAGTTAATTAAACACAGCGTATACAATACATACTGGGTCACCCAACCATTAACCGAAAATATGAGCAAAATATGATATTGTTGAATGCAGCATTTCATATTTTTGCCCTGTCCCAAATAAAAGTGTAGTTGTACCATTCTTAGCACCAAGTATACATTTAATGGCAGAAATTGATATGAAATGGTCTTAAAATACACTTATTAGGGTATAATGGGTTAAGCATTTAGCTTGCTCAGTTGCCACTATCTTAATTAGTGCGTAATATTATCGTCTTTGGGATATCGGTTTTCCAATTAAATAAACATTTCTTTTTGCTATCACTTCATATATATCATTGTTTTGAGCATAAAATTTCCTGTTTTACTAGATAATTTTCTTTTCTGAATGCCCAACCAAACAAATAATGGCCAAGTTTTACAAAAGTTTTTTTTATAGATTTATTCTTCTACTTATCAATTACTTCAATTTTTATCAAGCTGGTATTTACTAATAGAAAATAAAGAATCGATTTTCAAATTATTAGTTCAATAATTTGATTACATTCGATGACATCAAATGGAATCAAACATAAGATTTTTGTTGTAATCATTTGATGCTTAAAGTATATATTCCACGTCTATGTAGTTGGCTGTATATAGCATAAAACTACCTCATAGAAAATACATTACAGAATCTTTGAAGTCTCATAAGTATTTTCGGGACAATTCTGGATAAATGAAATTTTTAGTGTATGCATAAATGATTATTCCCTATCATAATATCATAAAATAAACCGGGGCAAAACACGGGAAATTTCAAATAATTTTGCATTGAAAACATTGAAAACCCGTTGGATTACGTTACTCATGGAATACTCCCTTTAACCTAAAATTTATTATAAAAGTAGAAAAACAAATCTATCAATCAATCTATCTATCAGTCTATCTATCAGTCTATCTATCAGTCTATCTATCTTTTACTTAAAAACCATTATTTGTTGAATATAATGTTTGATAGTGATTGGTCATTCCCAGGGATGGTCAAGGGGGAGGGTAGAGTGTTCACTTTTACCCCCTCCTAGAGTCAAAATATTGTCACTCAAATCCGATAAGTTTTGATCCCTCTAAAATTTTGGCAAAGTTTAACATTACAGGCATTACAGGTGTTATGCTCAAAACAATGATATACAGGGAGGTTTATTCGTTGTGTCCCATACAAATTGAGGTACATTTTAGGCTATTTATTGAGACAACAAAATTACAAAACTTATTAATAAATAAAACAATTATATCTAAAAATAATGTTCAATACTGTTTTCTTACGTAATATTGATCCAGTAAAATTGTTTTATGATCTGGATATTTAGGCCATGTAGGATGGCGGACTTTTATTTCTTCGACCACTTCTCTGGCACTTCTAGTGGCATAAAGATTATAAAATTTTATTTTGGCTTCAGTTGACCAAGACATTTTATATCTCAATTACTTTTACTTATTATTTAAATGAATGGAAGCTTTTAATCTTTTTGTTGTTGTGCTGAGTCTTATCTGTATCACAAGTTTGCTCTCATAGACCTAATGCTTTGTATAGGACACAACGAATAAACCTCCCTGTATATAAAAGGTAAAGATGCTATTAAGTGGCGATTTAAAAGATCTAAGGGTTAACCGAAAATAGAGTTAATTAAATTTAAATTAACTCAAATTCGGAATATATGTGTTTATTCGATTAAATTATTGAAAATGGCGAATAACGGCAGAAAATGACTCTCGTTTTCCATGATATAGAGGGGGTAAACCAAAATTTCACTTTATATGGGGTAACTCCTCTTTGTCAGCCCTGATCTTAATCATAATCTGTTTTAAAATAAAGTTTTGAATTAATTTATTGTTATTATTATAATTTGAATCTTTTAGTCCGACGGGACGTAAGTTTCGAACAAAGCCTCAATTGGCGCGATATTTGGGGGAAGGGGTGGATCTGACAACTTTTGACTACAGAACTGGAAAAATCAATTCTTCTCTAATGCGTAAAAACAAGCGCTCAAAAACAGGTCTTATGGGTTATGACTACACGAGAAATATGAGGAATGACTCTTCTCTTATCCCACCGATTCGTCAAACGGCGTCGATATTCAAACAGCCGGTGACTGTCATTAAGTCTCAGGCGGACAGTCGAGTGCGGACTGACTTAAAACACGGCAATCAAAGTGAGAAACCGAAGCAATTGTTTTGGGAAAAAAGACTCGAAAGACTCGAGGCTTCAAATGTTGAGAACGAAGAGCTCGAAAATTTTGAACTACCCATCAATATGAAGGCTGTCGGCCCACATATGAGCAAAGATACTCTCCTGAGAAGTATTGCCACTGCTCTTCATATTCATACTCAACCCATCACTGGACAGATGAGTTCCAAGGAAAGCTTAGATAAAGACCCAGCTGTTTATCTGAATCCCGAACAACCCTTAATTCACACAATGATAATATCGGACGAAGACATTAAACGCCAAGAGCTTAGAGTTCAGAGCGTTCGACAAAAGCTCGAAAAAGCACTCAATGATTGCCAACAAAACTAATTGTAATTGAATTCTCACAAATCATTCTTTTCTATTCTACCAACTTATTTATTCCGATTCCTACGTTTTAAAAGTTCATCAACTTATACGTAAATTCAAGAGATTTGACCAAGTTAAAAATCGCATGAACTTATACCCTTCTCAGAATACAAGATATAAGTTCAGGAAATTTTCAGTAAAAGTACAGCCGAACTTGGATATAATCCCTTGCTTGGTCCAGAACAATCAATGAAATGTCAATTCAATTAATATTTAAAATCTTAAACTCTGTCTACAGTTTACTATCAATGAGAGGAAATGACAGCAAATGAACCATACATTTATGTAATCCAATTAAAAATTACTCAAAACAAGTTCGGATCAAACCTAATTCCCACTACATTAACATCCATATGAAATCTCCATCAAAAATGGCCGTTTCAC
>JAQGCS010001518.1:0-13465 GCA_034702105.1 Fuscozetes fuscipes | reverse complement strand
TGAGTGACGAAAACCTATTAAATGAATTTAAATGAATGTTTTGAAAGCAATGAAGCAATGATTGAATCAAATGATTGCTCAATAGGTGTGACCTTCGCTTCAGTCAAACACTTGTCTGCTTTGAGAGATTGCGTCCACTATTACCAGAGGGCACACAATTGCCAAACAAATTATAATTATGCAAAATCTACATGATCATTATTCACATTTCCTAAATTGCCTTCTTTGTCGCTCCAATTCTAATGAGTCTATCGATAATCGATTGTCACTCATATGAAACCAATCAATAAGTGTTTCCTTAGTATAAATCTCTACGATTCATTAGTTAAATGTCAATTCAAATGGACCTACTCATTCATTTGGACATATCAAATGATTAAAAGTATTCCTGGCTCAAAATTATTTAGATATCTATTGATTATATATTGCTCATTAATACCATAATAATATCATTAAGACAAGTCGTTAGTGTGATATTTGATAGTGTAGGTGCCTAGTCACAATTATTAATTATTCAATCGAATTGAGGGTATCTAAAGGGATTAAACTTGTAAGAATTCACACAATCAAAAAATTTTGTTTATCACTATATTGAGTAAGCTGAAATATGAAAGACCATTCCTTTAATGAATCACTTGGTAATGATATATTTTATCTGTCAATAAATGAACGATAAAGGAATTAATCAAGATTATTATTATTTATAGCACTGATAAACAATAGAATACAAGTTTTGTCTGTTAATTGTCTTCTTATAAAAGTATAATCTAATGAATAGTGAATACAATTGCAAACTAACGATGAGTTCATAAAAATATTAATTAAATACAAAAATTGCGAACAATTTTCAGCAGTGATTGAGTTTTGAGGCTAAAACACAAACTGTTATGAAAAGAGCCAAACAAATGACACTTAATATGATTAAAGCGATGATAAACTTCTGTTCCCTTTCTGTTCTTCGGGTAAACCAATTCTGGCGATGAGTGAAACTAATCAGACATTTGAACACAAACTCAATTAATAAACAAATTTAATCATTTGAATGAAGACTTGTGAACAACACATACGCTGTGACCGGTATTTCCGGGTATGAGTTGTTGATGTATGAACTGCTGTCCGTAAATTGCATCGACATTTTTGCGCACAATAATAGATCACAAGCCAATTAAATAGATGGCTGAGACAATTCTTAAACAAAGTTTCACTTCTACTACACTTTTAATATTCTTTTGTGAGCAATGAATGACTCAATGAATCAATTATTGCTTTAATACTTCGAAACCCAATGATATCGTAAATGTGGAGAAAACAATGATTATTGTCATTAACGACAATCTTATTTATAGATATGTTTAGACTTGAGTTCAGTTGTCAGCAAAAACTAAAAAATTAATTTTTGCGAATCGTTTGACAAAATTCTGGCTTTGAATACATAGGAATAGAGACTGAGATGACTAAAAATAAATTGAAATTACTCTTTACTTCACTCTTCACATAAATCCAACGCAAGTTTAAATCACTTTCGATATGAATTTCATATAAAACTCGACTTTTCTAAACATAAATTCAATTCACAGAAAAATATGCAAAATATTAACTCAATGATTGATTGATAAATAAATTTATTTATTTTTATATGAGAAATGTACAGTAGACACGAGAAGGCACCTTACATGAAAGAGCAATCTAAAATATAATATCGTAATGTGAACTTGAATAAAACCACTACATTGAAAATATATTTACCCTCCGTTTCTACAAATGTAACTTTATATATGTACCAATTCTTCACATTTATACCTTTTTGATATAAACAAAGCCATTATAACGTTAAAGTGAGTCAATTACCTGTGCGATAGGATGTCTTTTGGTATCTCATCCTGTATAAATGAGTAGAATATTTTTTGTGTGAGTTCTTTTGCTTAGTGATCCCGTATAGTTTATTACTAGTCTGATCCTTTTCTAAATATTTTATTACCGTTGTAAGTCTCAATACCATGAAAATGTACGAGTTTAAGGTTGTTATAGCGATTCCATTGCGGATAACTTTTTAAACCTTGTAAAAGGAGCAAATGACCTAGTCATCCCCCTCAAGATTATTTTGGTGGGCGGTGAGTAGGACTTGCAAGGAACAAAAATATTTAACTTTTATTTCAATTCATTTCGTGGTTAAGTAATGAAAATATTTTAATTAAAGAATAAAATAAATAGAATTTATGATTGAATTAAATAACAAAAAGATAAGTTCTTTTGAAATAATATGAATGCAGTGGAAGACAATAACATCAAATCGTTCATAAAATTACAGTAATCAGTATTGGAGGCGAATACAATTTTGCTGGATTAACATTTTATGGGACTATTCATTGTTGAAACTGAAGAACAATCAAATGCTTCGGAAAATTCTTTTATATTCGATAAGACAGAATTGATTCTAAAAAATGTTATTGTTAAAGTTTAGATCAATTTCAAACAAGGATTTGCAAATAATACCTGTATTTTATGATATCAAATGAATAATCGAGGCTCTCGTATGTACTCAAATAAGTATTGGCGCTATTAATCCAAAACAACTGTTCGGCCGTATGGTTGAGACCAACTAGACACATTTCTGGCTTATTTTGCTTGCTGTATTCTCTGTACGCAGCAATAGTTTGTCTGAAGACTGTGTTATCTGTCATTAATTGTTCGATGAAATGATTGCGATCTCTGTCAGACATTTCTGTGAAAATGTCGTCCAAGTCTTTAATCTGTTTCTCATAGCACTGAATATAATTATGGTAATTGGTTTGTGTGAGTTTGTCCCACCATTTGCTCACAAGTCCAGAATCATCATAAAGACGTCCGATTTCATCATAAACTTTGACCATTTGCTGACTTATGAGAAGTCCTAACGAACTATAACTCAAATATCTAACCAAAAGTTAAATAAAATTAATTAAAATCATATTTATATCAAATTTCAATCATTAAATCATTCTTTGAGTTCAATGAAATCATTAATCAAATAAATAAAAAGCAATACTTCGGGAGATCTTCATTAAAGAAGCCATTAATCAGTGCCGCAGATATTAATAATGCGTTGTCTTCAGGACTGTATTTTAAGACTATTTCCGCCGGATTCACTAAATTGATCCACATACTATAAATCAAAGTACATTGATTTGATCAGACATTTACTAATAAAGAATATTAATAGTAACTAGCTTTTTTGGCATCAAAAACAAAATTGAGTCCAAAAATACTAATAAGTGAATAATGGATATCTTTACTAAATAAATCAAATAGATCAGTTCAGTTCAGTTCAGAGTCGAAGAGAGATTGCAAAGATATCTTACAGTTTGATGTTATCATTGGAAGGAAATAAATTCTTCATTTGCACGTCCATTGAAAATAGATTCAGACGCATTGTATTTTTGAAATAATCTTGCTCAATGTCGACCTGAATAGTGGACAATTCAAACAATTCTTTTATTAATTTCTTTTTTCAGGAGAGCCGTAAACCTATAAATCATTTGATTTGAAGTAATAGTTTCTAGAGATTAGGGAATTCAATGGAAATTGGATGAGTCTATAGTAAGGCCTCAGAAAAGAGTGGACAACACATACAACTTTGAGCCAAATGTCCATCAAGTCCTCATCCAATAACTCCTTAGGAAAGCCAATCCTTAACTCCATTAATAAAATTTTTTCTATAGCGTTAGCTCTGACCGAAGCACTCATCCATTCATTTTTATCGACCAAATCAATAAATGATTCCTTAATATTATTAATCATCGAAATAACCTTCAGATTAGAAAAATGAGTCGAAATTATTTCTTTTTATCGAAGAAAACAGATTTCTTAAGTTTGTGTTTCAAACCTCAATGTCTTTGCGTTTATTGAAATGCTTTTTCATATAAATATTTCCCAACGGATATGCCATTAATTTCTGTACTTGCTTCAAACATATTTGCCACCTGTCCTTCTTCTTGTAATCCAGGACATTATTCCGTAAATATTTTTCAAGTGGTTCTCTCCATTTTTTGCTCAATAGAGGAATATGCTCATAGATGACCCTCCAAATGAGATAATTAGCCAAGACTCTGTAAAAATATTGTTCTATAGAATCTACACATATATAAAGAGAAAAATTCAATACTTGTTATTGATTTGAGCCAACTTTTGATTAAGTTTTCTTATATAAGAGGGAATCAAAACTATTATTTCCATTTTAGGATCAATAAC
Organism: Fuscozetes fuscipes; assembly: GCA_034702105.1. Lineage (NCBI taxonomy): Eukaryota > Metazoa > Arthropoda > Arachnida > Sarcoptiformes > Ceratozetidae > Fuscozetes > Fuscozetes fuscipes. The sequence continues at coordinate 9,238 of JAQGCS010001518.1, read as the reverse complement.
TTTGCCAATGAATTCAGTGAAATACTGGATCCAATTTATCTAATGAGTCAATTAACGAAAGGTTAGTCTAGAATTGGGTTTAGCTTTTCACTGATCAGAGAAATTACTGATTCTGACTCACATTCGGCGCAAATATTTGCATTTGACTGACAGTCATATAATTGTTGTTATAATAAGTAATATTTCTATGGTCTGCGTCTGACAGCGATAACTGAAAGTGTAATTGTTTAGATTTTGGTTTTCACTTGCTTTGACTTTTTACTTGAATGAGTTCTTTTTCAAAAACAATAACATCCAACAAATTATTTTGTGCGTCTATTCTGTCGGCGCCCATCATTTCGGCGACTGTGACCATAAGATGGAAATATTGTTGGCTTTCATTCAGATTTTCTCGGGTCAGACCGAACTCAGGCTCATCGATGAGAATTATGAATCGCGAAGCGTTTCGAACATCTTTTTCTATACTCATTTTAAATAATGAGTTGGCATTGATTCCGATTTTCCTCATCATTATGTAAGTGTTGAGCCAATGGTAATGTTTAGGACTTGTGGGCCATCGTTTTCCTTTGACAACAGGCCAACCACCCAAACGGTCAGTCAATTTGATCAATGGTTCGATGTCTTGTTTCTCAATCAAAGCTTAAAACTTATTTTATTTATTGAATTCAATGAAATGCGAAACAAATAATACCTTCATTTAAACAACTTTTGTAATATTTGTAGACTTTTCTAACATATTTCGGTTGTTTGTCATCATTCAGAACTTCAATTGAATCTACAAATTATTTGAATAGTTTTTAAAGTCATTTGATTTTAAATTTTTGATAATTACTTTTGAGATCCATTTCATGTTTGTATTGAATTTGTTTAATAAAATTAAGTTTCATTTTTCGCTCGTATTCGAGAGAATGTCCACAAGAATATAAGAAGAAGTCATCGCACGGGTAAAAGCTATTGTCCATAGACTTTATCATAGAAGAAGCTATTTGTGGCAATAAATTGATCATGTTAGTTATCAAATCACTGGTTCAGAAGTACCTGATAAGAGACAATCTTTTTTCATGCAGTGATGCGTTTCATAAAACTTTTCATTTTTATAATCTTTTTGAAACAAATAATAGAAACACACAATCAATAGTGAGAGCAGAATAACACAAATCACTGCGATGATCCCGGTCCAATTGAATCTCTTTTTCCTTTTCTCTCGTTTAGGCCTTAATTTGAATATTTTATAAATCAATAAAACCCCGAATATTTTGTATGTAACCTGTGATCCAGGTCAGAAATCTTGTTGTAGTCAGTGGGAAGTGGTCGAGTGGTACGGCTATTATTCTTTTGATTCATATTTTGCCGAAAATTAATTTCTGAATTTCAATAATTAATTATTAATAAACTTTTAAATTATTGAATAATTGACTTAACTTTCAGAGCAACACATTTATTATAATTGGAGGCAAAACAAAAACTATTTTCAAACCATTTATTTCATTGAATTCTATTATAAAAAAGAGTTATAAAAACAAAGCAATGAAAGTGTTAATAATTATTGGGTCGAAAGTGACTCCAATTCCTACAGAAGTGTCAAATGATTGCGTGATTTGAATGAAATAACACGACTGGAGAGACATTTACACAAAAACCAAGTTATTTGTGCGAACATCCAATGCAAAGGTGTATTCGATGTATTCGTGCAAAACTAATGATTCATTGAAAAATGTTTTGTTTTACTAAATATGTATTATATTTAAACATGAATTTTATGTTTTAGACTTATGTCTCGAATAAAATGTGTGTTTAATGAAAATTCAATTCAAAGTTAAAATGGGTTTCTATTGCTTTTCAGTTCTAATTCTGAGAACATATTTTATTTAGAATTATAGTGAAATACACAATTGAACATGGTTGATTGAACATGTTCAATTATTTAGAATGAATAATAGATGATATTCATCTAAAAATTCAATTGTTGTGAAGTCATTTGTTTGAAGGTTAGACCAAGTTTTGCAAATAAGTGTCGATTCATTGATAGCGTAAAATGATTTTAACTTATCGTTCAACAAATGTTTAATGAGTTTATTCTTACATTAGATAATCAAATATTCGATAACATACAAAATCCACTTAAACTACTTTTATTGATATTTCTTGGTCAAATTATTTGTTCAAATCTTTTAATGGAAGGTTTAATAAATTACTTAAAAATACAATATTTATAATTTTTTATTCTTAATTGAATATTAAATTTTAAAAGATATAAAATGTCATATCTTTGTGTGTGAATTGTCAAGGAAATGTTTATCAGATATATAGATATTAAATATAAAATCAAAGGAATGATTGAAATTCTTGTGAAAACCAAACAGTTTTGCCTGAATTTTAGCAGATATTATAGTTAGAGAAGTTTTCAATGGTGCTAGCTTAAGTCGAATGGATAACTTTCTAATTTGTTTACAGTTTAGAAGTTATCTAATCAGATCCGATGAGATTCAGGGGAGAAAACTATTTAATACAAAAATTTTCGAATGTAAACAAAATACTTATTCACTTAATAAGAGTATGTTTTTTAAGATTCACTTCAATTGAGATAAAGTACATCGAAATGGCTTCAGACAGAACCGTATCCTTTGCAGTGATGAAAAACTTTCTACTATTACTCAGCCTTTTCTTACTAGCTGGATCCATTTATGTGAGCTACTCATCATGGAAGTCTTTCGCCAAAGATCATCTCTCAATTTTAGAAGTTTCGTATGGATTAAAGTATCAGTTGCTAGTTATTTGGCAGTTCATTACAGTTGTGACCATTGGTTTACAAGACTTTACAGCTTTGTTCGGAATAATGGGTACCTATACTGAGAGCTATGAAATTACCATCACTTATGCCATCGTTATGGCAGTAGTTTGTATAATGAACTTGGTTAACCCCACACTTCTGCCCACAATCGTTGGCCCTATATTTGCTGCTTGTGTTGCAATCATTGCGTTTATTTTTTCACGATTTCTTAAGAATATCGCCTATGAAATCAACAGTGAAAGAGCCAGGAATAAAGTCTAGCTTTTAATTATTTTGCATTTATTTCGAATAATATTTTCATTCATTTGTCTAACTTTTGAATAAAATAATTATTAAAACAATTGCGCAAGGACACACTTCCAAACCTTTGCCGGGATACACGGGATAGAAAATAATTTGCCGACATTTTTCGATGAGTTTGGTTTCCATCATTTGAGAGATAAACCTTTGGATGAATTTGATTCGAGTCATTCATACAAAACAAATTGGCGTTAAATTGTCTCAAATTATAGTATTTGATAATGAGTTGGACCGTTCTGTCCCAGGGACTCCCAAGCTATTCGATTCTGGATTCGTCTCGACGGCTCTAGAAGGGGGTCTAGCGGAGAGTTTTTCGAAATTTTTCTATGGAGTGGTAAGGTAAAAAATTTGCCGGGAGGAGGGGTATACCTATAATGTTAAAATTTTCAAAATTCTAGGGGGTGGCAAAGACAAAATTTTCCTCTAGGGAGGTGAGCTCCACCCCCTTGGGCATCCCTGGTTCTGTTGTGTGTGTCTGTCATATAATATTGAAGGCGAATAACTAGGATATCAGACCTCTTTTTTAATAAAAATTCATGAAACAAATCGAAGACCAACTTATTGTCTCTGAATGGTATTATTCTATGGAACTGCTTCCAAACACATTGAAGTATGAGTTTTTCTTCAAATCGCAGATATTGGAGAACCCCTTGTGATAAATGATGGCAGATCCATTTACTATATGAATTGTGTAGATCTAGCAAAACCCTTTTATTCAATGATCTTAAATATTATTCCGGAAAGAAATGCGGTATTTTGCACAGAAAATACAAATTTACGTCCAAAGATGGCCAGATTTCGGGACGTCTTTCAGGCTATAATCGCCTGAATTGAAACCATCGCTGGCACTGACTCATACTAAGACCTTTGTCACCATAGATATATGTACACTATCTTTTTTGATTCCGTCAATGGCAATGTTGAGACTATGAGAACAAAGTTTGATAGAGAGAGGGCTCTTTAAAAACAACAGAAAGATAATCATTCCAGTCAGTAGAAAGTTTAGATATTAATCCGTTTATTGATAAGATATGAATCAAGTTATTGAAAATATGAACCTAAGGTCAGTTTAATTCAAAATTTTATTAAATAAACATTGAAATGTTTGAAGAGTGTGAACTGTACCCCTTCTCTAATACGGAATCAAATGAATGATAGTGTATATGTATTGACTATTATTTGCGGTTTGGGTTGCATTCATACAACAGACAATGTCTGAAATGCATCTTATTTAGAAAGCCTTCAGACATCATTGGAGGCAATAAATCAATTATTTTTACAAATAAAACACAATAATAGAAATAACAGTTTCTAATGAATACATAAAATTATTTGTAAACAAATTAAAACCATTCAAAAAAGGACGTCAAAAATCAAAATGTTTATTAATACCGCATTACTTTCCGGAAAACCTAATATAATAATAGACCGAAAAAATTGCCATCGGAGATTTTGAATATCGCTAAAACTACTCAAAATATTTTTATTCTGTAAAACCATATGAAAGACCATAAAATATTTTAGCGTGGTAAATAATAATATAATATTTCAAGTTTTATGAGAGAATGGAAGGTTTGCAAAGGTCATGGTCCTAGCTTCCACATTTGAAAAGTGGATATAGAAGAGGGATAATGGACGTTTATTACGGAACAACAATTATTCAGTCAGATTGTTTAAACTTCTACAATAGTCTTGTGAATTATTAGAGATTTTAATTGAAGCTCATTATAATTGGACCTTTAACCATTATGATCTTGGATTTTTTTCGAAAGTCAGATTAAGGTCTCACATGAACAATTCTTATACGCTATCTCATTTTTACTTATATTTTTTGTATTTCTTATAACTAGGGATTAGTGCGCATAAAAACCTAAAAGTAAATAATAGTAATAAATATAACGAATTTTAGATTAAAATGTCTGATTAATATTTGATTAACTAGTGCATCATGAATATATAGCAATGTTTACCACGAATAACTAATTGTTCCTTAAAATTTTAAAGAAAGTTCGATTCCAGATCGATTCCGACGTACTAAAATTTCATGAAAATTGATCCAGAAATTTTATTATCAGTTTGACTCTAATTATTCTTACCATGCTAAAAAATGTTGGACATGGGTTTTTCATGTTCTTTTTAGAGAATATAAATATCTTGAGTAGTTTTTGTGTTATTCAAAATCTCCGAAAGAATTTTTTTCTGCTGACCTATTATTATGATATTTGATACTCATTTGATTTTTGAATGAATTTTTGAGAACAATTGGTTTGAAGAGCAATTGAATGAAGAGTTGTCGCACTTCACACTTCACACCAATTGTTTAACATTCAAACAAACAATTGAGTCGTTAATAGATTTGTCAAAAGTTTTATTTCGATATTTGGTTAACAATAAGGTTATTAAACATTTCGATCACAGAAACAGCTTTTTCTCAAATTTATTAATTATTATAACTTTTTTTGTGCAAAATTATGGAATAATTAAAACTATTTAAATGTAAGAGTAATATATGAATCGTGCGATCATTTAATCTAAATATCAATTATAATAACAAATATTAATTATAACATTCATTACATTTATTATACAAAGTGTTTCGATAATTATCTACATTACAAACATATTTTAAAACTGTTTTTGCATCGATTTCTCAAACATTTTTGTGAATAAAAAGACAAACATTTTGTTTGACCGAAAGCCGTAACAAATAGACTGTCGATGGGTTTCATATAAAAATCACATAACTATACAAACGCCGGAATCTTTCACATGAATTGCTTTTTCATTTGGATTCCTCTCTTTTGAAACGGAAGGGTTTGCATCGGTTTCTTCCATAGAGCGGGACCTGCCCTGCAATCCTTGGCCCAGAAATGGACGAACAGAAGGCGGCAGACATTTGATACCCGAAAGTTTGGCACTAATTAAAGGCCAACAACAAATTAGTGATAAAGTGATGGCTTATAAACAAAATTGATGAATATATAAAATGTATAGAATTGTGAGATTAATGTCTAATATAGATTCAAAGAAAGTGATGTACTTGGTTGATTCGGTAACCATTTGAGGGGCGATCAGGGGACTCTGTGTTCTAACAATAGCCGGACCACCGGCGCCCGTGAACTCCGAGAAACAGGCGAACATACTCTGTTGCTTTTTAAGCATCTTTTGTTTGGGACCAATCAGTTTGGATATCATTCGCGTCGGTTTCATTGCAGGGACTCTGTCGGTCACAACTGTGCCGGTACCTATAGGACTGCCGTCCCATATGTTATCCCGTGACCCCATCGGTGATTGAATTGCTTGAGTGCACAACGAAGAGATCTTTCGGAAGTCATCGACACTCTGTCCTCTGTGCAGAAGATGGTCCCAATAAAAGGAATCGAATGATTGCTCTCTTTTAAGATTTCCTTTCATTAAAACGCGTTGTCGGCCATCACGTGGTACAATACCTCTCCAGGCAGCCGGTAATTTGGATTCGTCGTTGGGAGTTCCGGGCGGCAGATCGAGGGTTAAGTCTTTGGCGGGATTGTTGTGATAACGGATTATTGGAAGCAATTGATTGTTCGCCAAATGAACGACAAATGAGTTGAGATTCAATGAAAATGAAAGCGAACTGAAGTTGAAGTGCATATCGATTATTGCCAATCGATGACCGGTTGTCTTCGTGTCCCACACTTGCAATGTGTTGTCTTCTGATGCGGACACAGCTGAGGAGCCGTCGAGAGTCAACTTTACTTGAATTATATTTGCGTTATGACCAGAAAGAGTGAACTGATCGCTTCCGGTCGTCATATCCCAAATGATTAGATTACAATCTTGAGAACCACTGATCACTAGACTCGAATTGAGGGGTGCCGTCGCAACACATGATATGCTTCCCTCGTGTCCGACGAGGACCTGAGTTAACTTAGCGGTCGCTAATTCCCATACTTTGAGAGACATGTCTTGTGAACCGGTGATGATTGTCTGTCCGTCATATGTGCAGATATAACAAGTGATGGGCTCACTGTGTGACACCGACCTCTCATTATCGCAATCGAAAGACGACCAGTACTTTACACTAAACAAAACAATAAAGTTTTTGAAAGCCATCAAAATTTGAGTGCTTTGAAACGAACCTGTTGTCATTCTTTCCCGAAACGGCAAACACTATATTTGCGTGAAGTGTGACATTATTTATAGGTTTAGTGGTGACCACAAGTCGTGTGCCGTTGTCCGCCTGCCATAGCATATGCACTCCCATATTGTCTACCGATAGTATTCTTCGAGAGTCTGCGGTCACTTTCACGGTTAGGATATTGTGTTGATGTTCGATAAACGTGGACACAATTAAGCCGAGAGTCAGTCCCCAAACTCGGAGTGATTTGTCTTCAGAGCCGGAGACTGCAAATAAACCATTTGGTGCGAAGTCAACACAAGTAACGGGTCCGGTGTGTCCCTCAAGTGTAGTGTGAGTCTCGCCTGTACTCAACTGCCATATTTTGACCGAACAGTCTCGAGAACCCGTCACTGCAAGGGAACCATCTCTTGAGACACTCACACAAGTGATGGGCTCTCTATGATTGTCAACTTTTTTCTTCTTGCGAGAAGAGGGTCGAGATCTGGGCTGTTGGTTTTCTTTCTGAGCTGAGCTCTCGGCCAGACTCGGAATAACTTCTTTGATGTCCATCTTTTTGGAGAGAAAGTTCCAAATTACTATTTTATTGCCGCCACACGTGAACAAGAAGTGGTCGTTTGGCTGCGGGAGTATTGATGTAATCATCTCTGTGTGCGCTGAAAGGCTTTGTATGAGTCGCGCCGAATGTATGTCATATATGTATAGCTTTCCATCACCAGAGCCCAGAATACAGCGACAATTATCTTCAGCAAAGCGGAGATATGTTATAACAGAACCTACACCATGTCCTTTAAGACAGTGAACATCACTGCCAGTAGTCAGGGCTCTGACGTGAACTGAATTGTCTTCACATGCAAGTAAAAGGAAAGTGCTGTCGAGTGAGATGTCCATGTGCATTATTGGCTTATTCAACACTATTTCGTTGAGAATACAAAACGTCTCTAAACTCCAGACCGCAACCGAACAGTCGGTGGAACCGGTCACAAACACATCGTCACCACTGTTGATATTCAAGCAGGTGATCATTCCCTTGTGATGTTCCAATCTAGCCACAATAGTGCCACTCTTTAAATCGACGGCACAAACGGCTCCAATTTCTGAACCGCTCAGAATTATTTCCTCTGAATGAGAAATCACAACACAGAGTACTCCTGCGATGTGATGGCTGTGCAGTCGAAACGTTAATTAAATTAGTTAACAATTCATAGTATTTGGAATTTGTTGTTAACCTTAATCTGTGGCTTAGTTTACACGAAACACAACTATCGAAACTGATTTCCCAGAGATTAACGTTTGTATCTTCGCTTCCAGTTGTCAGCCATTTGCCAGAGTCTGACAAATGAAGGCATGTTATCGTCGATTTATGACCTATATCAATTCAATTCCGATTAATTAATACTATTTAATAGTCTTGAATATCAAGGTCAAATTATATATTGTTTATTAGATGAAAGTTGTAAAATTACTTTCGACAAATATATTTTGAATTAAATTTTAATTAAAATTGATTTTGTACTTGCAAATTATTTCAATGAATGTGTTATTGATTCAAATAAAGCTTTGAACGTTTATTTATATTCATAATAATCGGATTAAAACTTAATTACTCTAAAAATTATGATATTTTCGATTCTTTTTGTCACTGCAGGCAATTCTATAATTTTCAAATTATCCTTGTTGTTAATCTATTTTGATCAAGGCGATTATGAAATATCTTTTTAAATAACCATGTGAATTTATCGAAACAACTAAATTATTTTTGACTAATATTTCCAAAATACAGTGCATTACTATTATGTGTTTATTTCCAAAATAAATTTCTTAAGAGTTTTGTTCACATTTTTTTCTAAAAAAATATTTGAATTACGAAAAATGGTCTCAAAGGGATTGTTCGCAACTCTTCTCTGTTAACACGACTGCAGTCTCTGCTCTAAGGTATGGTTGACTTGAATTTCAATTTTGTTCGGATAAATCAAATGTCAAATATAAATAAGTGACCTTACACTTTGGAAATATTGAACAACTCTCTA
>JAQGCS010001517.1:0-13483 GCA_034702105.1 Fuscozetes fuscipes | reverse complement strand
ATCTTTTGGCTATGAGAAATATTTCTAGAAATATTTCCGAGAAACTTTCTCAGAAAGTTTCTTTTTGGCATCCCTACATCGAACTCATAGGGCTCACATACCATACACTTCTTTATTCCTTCCTATCTTATAGACCTCGGTCTTTTATTTGATAAACTATTGTGGGATCTAATTTGCACTGACACATCATTAATCGGTTATTAATATAATAATTATTAAAATAATTTAATTATAATTCAAAACATTTCTCTTATAATTTATTAGTTCCCATTTCTCAAATGCCTTTAACCTTGGTCATTACTCTCTTGTTTTTCATTGACTAGAATAGTAAGATAATAAACTGATAATTTTAAAACCAATCAATTGCTATGAATAACTGTCTGAATACTAATTTGTTCATTAATTTGGATGTTTTGACAGATGGACGGAATGATGAAGGGATTGATTAGCGATTATTCATTTTCAGTGGATCACTATTATACCGATGATATCAAGCATTATTTGCTAAGGAAGAAGGGCGAACTATTTGGCCAGGACCTGATTGCCAGGAATATACAACGAGGCAGAGATCACGGATTGGCTTCATATGTCAATTATCTTAAATTTTGTTTCGGATTTCAGGTATTTCATTGAATAAATTAAACAGAATTAGAAATACCAGTTAAAAAGAGCCTCGATAATTTTCTCTTTAATTTCAAATGACATCATTAAAAAAGGATTTAATTTCATTCAAAAAAAATACTATTAATATAAGTGAAGAATTTCTTTATTTTTAATTTTCAGGTGCGCTCATGGGATGATATAAAGTTATTTATTCCAGAATATGTCGTGAATGTGCTCAAGCACATCTATGGGTGAGTCACGAAATCTTTAAATTTTGAATTCGCGAACAATTTGTAATTTAATTTTAAACTAATTTGATTGTAGAATAGAAATAATTAGTATTCATGTATTTGTAATGAACTGTTTATTTATTTGACCTTTCATGTATTGGCAGGTCATACGAGAACATAGACTTATATATCGCGGGCATATCTGAACGTCATTTCCCCGACGCTGATGTCGGACCGACTTTCGCTTGCATTTTAGGCATTCAATACTATCACTTGAAATTTGGGGACAGGTTTTACTACGAACATGGGGGTCAAAGTGGATCATTCAGTATAGGTATGTGCTCCGAATCAATACACTTGATATAATTTGATAATTTGTTTGTTGACCTCTTTATCGATGTGAGTGTAACAGACATTAAGTACTGTAACTTACCATAACTTTTGATAAATTGTGGGTAAATCTAATCCAGTAATTCTTCTTCGAACACATTATTAAGTGATTACTTATGTCTTATGTCTTATCGACAATTATTGAGCGAAAGTTCAAATTTTGTTTACCTTTCATTAAAAATCAGATCAATTGGATAACATTCGAAAAACAACATCCTTGGCCCGTCTCGTGTGCAGAACCGGTGACTATATGGGTGCTGTCCAGCGCTATGCATTCTTTCCAGTGTCCAGGTACAACAAAGAGATTCCGTGCAAAGACTATCCAGAAATCAATTACCAGTTATGGAAAGAGAGCCCTCAGCGACGCTATTAATATCTGAGCTGTAGTTCCCATTTATTTCCTAATCGAAAACAAGAGTATCTATAAATATTATGAACTGAAACCAATAAATAATGAATTTCTAGTTCTTTCCTTTCATTTCACTCAAAATTTAATTCAAAATTGATTTCATAGAAATTGTTATAAAGAAATAAATTTGATTTAATCTTTGAATTGATTGAAAAGTTTCTATTAATAATTGTTGGCTGAGTTTTAAATTATATAAATTGAATGGTGGCAACAGTAATCATTTTTTAACGACATTATACACCTGGTTATCTCATTGAACGCCTCCAGTATTTTGAGGCACACCAATTAGACCTGTTGTAGAACTAGGAGATTGTAGGAGAATGTAGGTGGTCATTATTTTCTTGATGACTTAACTTGACTTAAATCTGATTCATAATTGAAGACAAGTGAAAGCGCTGTGTTTTATAAGTGACTTATGAGTGTCAAGAGATAAGTTTTTCCATTATAGAAAAGTTTCCTAGTACATTAGATAGTTACAGTGGAATCTTGTTAATTTCCTTTAGGTTAAAAACCTAAAAAAAGGTTGAAAAATATCTGTTACCTGGTATGTTTTTTGGACAAATTAAATTCAAATTAAGAATCAGTGCATATTATAGCCTATAATTTATAGGTATAATATGTGACCGATTCGCCTAAATTTCATTCTGCACTTCTTCTTAATAAAAGGATTAGGATTAAAATTGTTAGTGGCCTTTCGCCTAAGGATTGAGATAACACAATTTACAGGTGCAGTTTCGTCTAATGTTTCAAATATAATAATTATATTCAAATGATTTGAAGAGTTTAATAACGAAAATGATATAACAAATGGTTACCTCAAACCGAATAACAAATTTTTGGACTGAAAAACGATAGAAACACAAAGAAAGCAATTATTAAGTAAACAAATATATAACTCCATTGAATTTGAAGAGAAAACAAATTGAAATAAAAGTTGAATTCAATAAACTTTTCTTAAAGTTGTTATACATTTATGAAAATTAGTCAAATATGACTTTAATCAAAATAGATAAATAATAGAACTTTTGATAAATGATTTAGGTCCAGGAACGCTTTAATTCTCACGACTGTACAGTAAGGCGATTCAGACCATAGGTCATTTGAAATTAGACCAAAAGCTCTTATACGGAGCGCTTTTAGGCGAAACAGCACCAATCTCATTCAATCTCATTCCCATTCAAATTAAATATTTAATTTTAATTTGTTTGAAATATTTAAATATGATGTTTAAAATGATTATTGTTCATGATTCAAAGTGTTTATTAAAAAAAATAATCATCAATTTGAATATTGCATTTAGTGATTCTTAAAAAATTGAAAATATTACCCTTGCTTGGGTTTGAATAACCAGCTTTCTTCTTCAAAACACAACATTTATATCATTAGACCAAGGATGTCCAAGGTCGACGGCTCTAGAGGGGGTCTAGCTCGGTGGAATACAGAAAATTTCTAGGAAGGGATTAAATCCGATCGAATTTGAATGCCAACTTTTCAACTCTAGAGGAGGTAAGAGGTCGACTCCCCTTTGGGCATTCCTACATTAGACCAAACAGGCATTAATGAGATCTTAGCACTAATTACTCTAATATTCAATTTTCTAGGAATTTAACAAGATTCTACTGCAGCTATCTAATGTACTAGGTAACTTATATATGATGAAAAACCTTCAATTGTTAGACAAGTATAATTTCAATAAACTATGACTCGTAGCAAATTATACAGAAGAAGGCATCGACCTCTTTAGCCTTAATGTAGTTCTTCTGAATTGGGTCAAGTCAAGTGTGCGATGACAAAGAGATGCTATACCGCTGCAAACACCAGTTACTGGCAGAGTTGTGTGTAGTGACTGCCACTCAACCTGTGCTGCATTTGTGGATATATTCTCATGAAGTTTGTTTCTTGTAATAAACACAATTCATCTTTCGGTGCAAAAGAATTAAGTTCTCCAATAAAAATAATCAACATTTTAAAAGGATTAGACTCTTTATGAGCACCGCATATGACTCGTGACTGAGTGCATTCCAGTGTTTGTAGCTCAGTGCTATCTCACTGTTCTTTTTCTTTTTTGATTATCATTTATTTGGTTCCTAATCATCCAAAAAGTTAACAGTTTTACTGTGTTTTTAATTAATTTTTGTGTCATTTTTGTTCATCTCTTGATTTGTCACTAAATTACTCATTACATCAAATGAAGACGAAATGTATGGCATAATAATCATTGGATATTATCTATACTTTCAAAGAATATTCAAAGAATGCTTTTCTTTTGAAAAGTATTTCATAATTTAATTCTTCTTTTGATCTTTTGTTGAAATCGTTTGATATGATTCTCTAATTTTTACTTTTGATATCGTCTTCGTTCTGATAATTAATTGTGTTTAACATACAATTATTATTCGTATTCTCATTATTATTATTGTTATTATTGAATGACTATAATTAAGAATGAAATGAAGTCCTCTTAAATGCATTGTTCTGTTAATTCATTTTCAGGATCGGATACACATCAAAAAGTTCAACAATTTTTATATTGATAATAGTTTTGGTGCCACACATCTCTTATGGAGTACTTTTACCCAAAAGGATAGTCTCGCAGATCAGCGAAAAAATTAAAATACCAAACTACTCTAGCTACCAATTGGACGAAGCATTCAATTTAGGCAAGAATATGGTCACCCAACAACTGAGGCACGAGAATGATCTCATCAAAGACGGTATTAATTATATGACAGCACTATTCCCTCCCAATGATTAGCATAACTCAACTCTAACCAAACTGTCCTTTCAATTAAGATTCAGAACTTAGAGCAAGCTTATTTGTTTTTTCTATAAAAATCGTAAACTAATTTCTCATTCATGAATAGTTTGTGTCAGATGTGTTTCCTTAAATGATAAATCTTTGATACACTTCAGACATTAGATGTGAATATTTCCGTTTATGTCATGAAAAAGACGGCCAGGAATTCAATTGATTAAAATTGTTGTTTTGTTTATTAAACATTCGCTAATAGTTGAGTTAACAAGTTAATAGATGACTTAATAAATCAGAGTTAATCTCGTTGTCACTCTCACCTTATCGAGTAGATCGTTTGTGATTGACCTTTCACTGAAGTTTCACTTTTAATAGTGAAATTAATTAATGCAATCCCTGGTTATCTTCTAATGAAAATGTTGTTATTTTGGCCCAAAATTAATTTTTTTTTGATTCGAAATATAGGTTATACGACTGACATGAGCAAAATCACAGCCACAAGCCGTCATCAAGCAGTAACGACAACACTGCCCAGGGGCAATCAATTAGAACATACGCAGGAACTGTTTGAGGAAACGAGTAAAATTTTATTGAGAAAGTGAGTCAATCAAAAATAAATCTATCATTTCATATGACATATCATATGAGTAAAGAGCGAAACAATAACAGCTCTAAAGAAATGATTTCTCACTAATCGTGAGCTAATCTCAAAGTCTAAAAGAATGTGATTTTTCCTTCAATTTTGTCTTCAAAATCAAATTCTCTGTCTTTTAAAAGTTTATTAAACTTTAGATTTCAAATTCAATGAAAGTTTGCTTTTGTTTGACTTTATCTATGCCTTTGTCCCCTGGTGTTTCATGATTTATGGAAGGGATAATTTTACAATACGCTTATAATCCCTGCGATGTGCTGATCCCTCAAAGTATTTGAGCCTATTTGACCTGAATTCAACTTATTTTCGATCAGTTTTGACCTAAAGATAAAATTCTTGGAAATTCTCTGCTTTTTGTTCAATTAATTTGTTGTATATTTTGTTTAATTTTTTGCTCGTTTTTTGTAGATTAGACAAATTTCGATACTTTTCCTATTCTTCTTGCTATGGGCAATTTAACATTTTCAAAATATTTGTGGCTTATTTTTTCGATAACCCTAGTAATTATTGAAAAAACTAGCAAGATTTTTTTGTAGCTCTAATTCTATGAACAAATTTTTAGCTTAAAATAACTCATTGAAACAATTTTGTATTCTTTAGGCAATAATTTTCATCAATTTATATAAAAAATATAATACAATCAAATAATGAATTGTTGGCTCAAATAATGAGAAAATTATATATTTGTATAAATGCATGAAATGTAAGTTTGAGACCAAATAAGTTGCAGTTTTTGCGGTTCTCTCTCTTTAAACCCAAAATATCTCATTATTTTTCAGACAAATCTTTTATATTTTATTTACATTTTTTCCTAAACATGTTTTGAGTTCATAATTGGAACCAAATATAGCAAATTTTGTTTATATTTCTACCCATCTCAATATGTTAGGGTTTCTCAAATGTGTTTCACATAAATCGCAAAGTTGCATCATTTATGCTGCAGAGGGTTATGTATAGTGATTACATGCACTGAACGCATTTGAGAAGTGCCGAACATACAAAAGCATGAGATGAGTAGAAATATAATTAAGAATTGCTATACATTTTATAAGTCATAAAAACTGCATTTTTGAAAAAACTTTAAGTCTTTCGCAACGAATTCGAGATAAGATATAATTGAAATTGAAGTCAAAATAAAAATAAGACTTTTTTAAACACAGCTCTGATTCTATCGCTTCCTTAAACTCAGCCCAGAGTTACCAAAGAGTTAATGCAATTAATACTTTCAATAATCGCTTTTCATTTCTTAATATCAAATTCAGAAATATGTCATTTATTTAGTGATTAATAATAATAGTCTAAAGTTTAGGAAATAAATGGAATTGTTTTCTATTAATAGTATGACTCGAGACCTGTCCGACCCGTTTGAATTCGCCGAGTCTGCAATGGCTCTGTCGTCTATTCCCCTGCAATCGGCAGAGGCCAGATCGGCAGTGCACCGTTGCCAAGCGGAACAGTTTGTACACTGTAGGCCATCCCGCTATCGAACAGCCGATGGCAGTTGTAATAACCTGAATCATCCGACGTGGGGAAAGTCATTCACGTGTTTTGTTCGTCTCATTGCCCCGGAGTACGCTGACGGACAATCTGCGCCTCGAATTTCTGTAACCGGCACTCCTTTGCCTAACCCTCGTATTCTTTCGATGGTAGTTCATAGAGATTTGAACTATCCAGCCACATACACGCACATGGTTATGCAATATGGACAATTTTTCTCACATGACATCGCTTTCACCCCGAGCTCGAGGACAAAGGACGGGAAAATGATTCAATGCTGTCCCATAGAAGGTGATAGTCATCGGCAATGTTATCCCATTTTGGTTCCTACAGATGACCCCTTCTATGCGAAATGGGATGAGAATTGTCTCAACTTTGTCCGCACAGCGATGTGTCCCCAGTGTAAACTAGGTCCCAGAGAACAAATGAATCAAATCACGGCTTACATCGACGGCTCGCAATTATATGGAAGTATGCAGAACGAGACGGAATCACTTTGGACCAAATCTGGCCCTGGTATGTCCTGTTGAAATCCTTTGAAAACTAGTTTGAAATGAGGTGTTATTTGCCTTTTGTTGTAATGTCAACACAAAAGTTGTTTATTATATATATTTTTGCCACTCATTGATAAAACATTAATTTTAGAACAAATGATTGAAAAATCTATTGCTTTGAGGGACTCTTTAGTTAAAGTTTTAGAGAAAAGTTAACACTATTTTGGATTTGTTTAGAAGATTGGGTCAAAACACGAATAAATACAATCGATAGCAAACTTCAATGACTCTTATGTTAAATAATTATCTATTTTTTGGTTATTTCACTCACTATTCACTTCACTAATTATTGTTATAATAAACAATCACTCAAATCAACTCCAATTAGATTACCATTGAATAAGTTGTTTCTTTTGTAGGTTGCTTAAACTATTCAAGTTTGCATAGACTGACAAATTAGTGAGCTCAAATATTTAAAATTATTTAACTTAGACAAACTGTTAAAAAAATTTAAAACAAAGGCTTATTTATTTTTTTTAAGTTACTCCGATTTAAAGTTAATTTTGTTTATTTAATTGTTTTCAATTATGAGCGTAAAATTTACATCATATTAACCTTTAATTTCTTCGCTTGAGTTTAATTATATAGAAAAATATAGCAAGTGAAAATAAATCAATTTAGTATGTCAAAGCTGAGGTTTAGAAAACGTGTGAATTTAGGTTTATTGCTTGATCAATTACATGACCAAAGCCTTCAGCCACACATGAAAACCGATTAAAATTAGTTTTGAAAAATTTGAAACATTATCCGAATTTGTTAAACAATTGTCTAATAATAATATTTATCCAAACAATCTATAAATAGCGGGTCGAATGCATGTATCGCTCGCACGAAATGGAGGCGAACTATTACCTCATTCTCCAGAACCTGACAAAGACCAGTGCAGTAAACCAGAACAAGAGCAGTTTTGCTTCAAAGCAGGCGATAAACGAGCCAACCAGCACCCAGGTCTTATGTCTTTGCATGTTCTATGGCTTAGACAACACAATAGGATTGTAAATGAACTGAAGCGCGTAAACCCTCACTGGAACGGAGAAGTTCTTTATGAAGAAGCAAAGCGTATAGTTGTGGCTCAGATGTCATTTGTAACTTATGCCGAATGGTTGCCTCTTGTGTTGGGACCGGATGCCATGAAATTCCTTAAACTGAGTATTTTGTCGGACGGATATACTACTTACGATCCGCACGTAAACGTTGGTGTACTCAATGAGTTCGCCGGCGCCGCCTTCAGATTCGGTCACTCTCTAGTCAACAGTGTTTTTGCCGAAATTTTACCCAACGGAAAGACCTCTGGCTATAGATTACGTGAATTCTTTTTCAACCCCTTTGGCTTTTATGAGGGACAGTTTGATTCGGTACTGCGCGGTCTCATCAGTCAAGCCGCACAGAATCGTGACCCATTCATTACTTCTGACATGAAGAACCATCTTTACAGACCTAAAGACAATCCATACGGTTTGGATTTGCCCGCCTTCAATATCCAGAGAGGTAGAGACCACGGAATCGCCGGATATACTCGTTATCTGAAGTTTTGTTTCGATGAGAAAATCTCGCACTGGAATCAATTGGATCAGTATATGCCTACCTCTCAAAGGATGAGATTTCAGAGCCTTTACAAGTAATGCACTCATATCTTATAAATTATTTCATCGATTACTCAAATAATTGGTTTCCTTTTCAGATCAGTCCACGATTTAGACTTATTCTCTGCCGGATTAGCTGAATATCCTCTGCCCGGCGCTGCTGTCGGCCCAACCTTTACGTGTATTATTGGCATTCAATTCTATAATTTGAAATATGGAGACAGGTTTTGGTTTGAGCATGGACATCAAGTTGGATCTTTCACTCCGGGTATAACTCAATCCTAAAGTATATGAAATGCTTTATTAAAACGCTTTTGTCGTAATTCAGAACAATTACATCAAATAAAGAGAACATCTTTTGCCAAAATGATTTGTGCCAATGGAGATGATATTCAATTCGTACAAAAGAATGTCTTCCGTGGAGAGTCTGCTCGGTATTTGGATAAAACATTAGTTTATCAAGCATTTGATATCTAAAATTAATCTTGATTAAATTTATTAACACTTTTGATTTTTATTCTAATAGAAATCCAGTGGTAAACTGCAAAAGTCTACCTGACACAATGCTAGACGCTTGGAGAACAGCACCAGGTACAAGAGGTCACTAACCATTAACAGTACAAGAACTTAGAGAGAGGCCATTTTCATTAAACTAATTGATTGATTAATTTTTAGTCAAAATTATATCAAAAATAAATTTCTTAATACTTTTGGAATATTTCGATACTTTCAATGAATTCCCGAACAAAAACTGATGCCTTTTTATTCGGACAACTGTTAGGTCCATATCCTGAACCTCAACCATATTCACAGCCATACCCTCCCAAATCTGCACCTGTCCATAGACCAGTTAATAGAGACTATACAATCAATTCTGTCTACTGAGAGCTGATTAAAAATCGCTGTCAACTATTCATTCCATTCCTGATCTACCAGTCCTGTTAATAGCCTGTTCTAATGGTACAGCTTTTTCCAAAAGCGTCTTCACGACCATCTCTTCCTTCGCTGCTTTTGTCCAGATTTTTCGCTTATATTTCTATTCATTTTCATTGAAATCAAACGTTAATAATGTTATAAATCATTCATTAAAAACATGTTTCGAAAACAATTGAATATTTTCTTAAACTACACAAACAATTGCTCATAATTTTTGTTTGTTTGTTGACTATGTGTTATATTATTAATTATTTCATTGATTGTCACTAAATTGTGCCACTTCTTAATAATAGTCATTAAACCAAGTTCTTTTTCGATCTATATTATGACCAAATTTATTCTTTATAAATCAATTCAAAAGAGTTGAATGGTAATTTGTATTCAATGCAAATTCCAATAAAACTATGCTTTCAATTAGGAATAAAATACTAAAAGTTAATAATTTTGAGTTCTGTTAAAAACAAATAAAACAATGAAATATAAAATCAATTTTTAGAAGTTATGTTATTTTTGCTTCAATTTGTCGTCTGCTTTGACCGGTGGGGGTGGCGGTGACGGTGCGGGTGCAGTGGTCTCCACCGGCGATTGATTAAGTGATTGACGCAATGATTTGCGACTCTTTTCGCTGATTATATCGATGGAAAGCAGTACAACGAGAATGATGTCCAGAAATGAATAAATGGTGAGAACCGTGTGATGTAAGGACCGGATTTTGAAGTCATTCATCTCTAAACAAAAAGCAACTGAGTTGTGAAACTAGTGATACATATTCTCTGAAATTAACTGAATTCTTGGACACTGAAGACTACGACATAAACGATGATAAGTATAAACCAAATGCAACACAAGAGGAGACTTAACAAAACCAATATTCGGATGTCTTCTTTGACGCCATAGTAAGCGAGCGGAATGGCTATCAAATGCTAACAATTCAATCCATAAGAAGTCAATGTTTTGGGAATAAATGATATTTAAATGACTCACAAATATAGCCAACAGTCCGACTGCTTGTATGGCCCAAACATATGTGTAGAGACCGGAAAAAATCAGAATTGTTGTCACCAAATAAATGATCGCAAACTCGAAAGTGATGACCAGAGTAGCCGTAAATATGTTTTCGGCCAGATTTAGACCATTCTCATCTGTAGGTTTGTGAGCCATTAGTCTTATTTCAATTAATCGATTCGTTTACTAGTGTTAAGAAAATTAAGTCTAAAATTCTGAATCAATGCTTAAAGCTATAAATATTCTAGCTAACTTCGCGAGACTATTCATTGTTAAATAGCTTAAACATACGGTTGATTGAGAGTTGCCTTCATTTCATTGAATCCAATTTTACTGAAGTATTGCATAAAATTCAAAATACATTTCATCGTTAGATCTGTAAAAATGTTTTTATTGGTATTATCTTTCTTTTGGTCAGTCGTATCGGTGGACAGTCATTTTCGAAAAGGACATCAAAAGCCCTCAGAATGATGCACTTAAAGAAGTGGCAATACAGCAGAGGGCGTCAGCCCAGCACTGCCCTCTAAAGCTTGATTGAGCCTATATTTGAACCGAAACCCGACCAAAGACCCGAAATGCATGATCTGAGGGAACATAAATGGTTTAAAGAAGTTTACCAAACAGTCGAACAGAAACTCTTTAACACAAAATCGATTGTCCAATAAGTGAAAGACAGTATTCGCAGAAACTTATTTTCTGTGTATGTCTTTGGATCTGTTCCTTATTCTTAATCTTCGATTTATTCTTCCGATTCTTCTCAACTGTTGTTATTATATTTCTGATGCATTACTGGCCATTCATTGCGATATTTGTCTGAACGTTAAAAGCACTTATGGCTGAGTTTTATGTAAAGACTCTTTCGTTACGGAAAGAAAAGTTGATGTCTGGAGAAAAAAGTCATTCAATGGTATGCCTTATGTCTGTTTCTATTGATGGACAACACATTCAAACAGTGAAAACACAAATTCACAAACATTTCTGTCGCTATTATTTTTGCTTTTAAGCCAAACAAAAGTTCACACAAAGAGCAGAGCAAAGCGATAGAAATGTTTTAATATTAACATTACTGGCCTTAACCAGTGCTGTCAACAGAAACAGATAGCCAGTGCTAAAGATGCTGTGCTCTGAGACTCATTTTGCGTTTTGTCTATTCGTTTATTATGATTCCCGCTGTTTCTCTCCATTACTGCCAATGAATCTGTAGTTTGACTTCGAAGCAAACCATAGGATAGCATAGATTGTGCACTGAATGCCTATCCTCTTAGCGATGCACTGATGTAAAAACGATTCGTTCGTTTCCTTTATTCAAAAACATTTCTCTTCTTCTGTTTGTTTTGTTTATACAAAAGACGATTCAATACAATGAATGTCCAGTTAAGTAGTTCTTGTAGTGAAAACATACCATTAATGTACTCCAACATTGTCTCTGCACAACGAGCACTGGAGAGGAGAGCATTGAGAGCACAGGGCGATGCACGACAATCATTTATATGCCATTTTCAATAATTTTTGTTACTCTCTCTCTCTCTCTCTCTCTCTCTCTCTCTCTCTCTCTCTCTCTCTCTCTCTCTCTCTCTCTCTCTCTTACGTCAAACAGAGAGCAAAACTACATATAAATAAATATCCATTTTATTCAAAGATCATTAATTAGCTCACAATATAAATGATACACAATTTATAACAATCGTAAGCATAGGAACCCCTAAAAGCATTGAGGGTCTATGCGTTCATAGAGGGAGAGTCACCCTCTCTATCAAAATATCATGAAAAGAAAAGGGCGGTTAATAATGGTTTAGTAGATTATGTGTATTCGCACTCTCTTTACAAATCATACACTCATTTCTAAATGATGTTCACAGCGATCAGCAAAATGAAAAAATTTGTGAACAAACTGTTTGTAACAATAAATAGGTGGAACACAACTGTTTGGTCGAGAATCCAGAATATTCTGCGCCAATATATCGATAGCTTTAATTTAAGTGATGGCTAGGCTTTCCTATTTCGAGTACATGAAGTGTGAGTTGAATTTTCTCTTCCAATATCAGCCAAAATGCAATTCTTGTTATTGTTGTCCCTGTGGACAGCAAGGTACTAGTACAGATACATTAACATTTTATTGCAGACAGGGTTTGTCAAAATTATACCCTTATGGATATCATTATCCAATTCGCGATTTTTACTTTTAGAAAACATTTTAAATTACATTTCAAATCAGGTTCCCTTTCATTTCCCTCAAGTGCGTTTTGATATTTTTGTTGCTTGATTCAATTAATTCAACTGTTGTATATAGATATTAGCACTAGACTTTTTAAAGGTCAACAAGATTGAACTAATCCAATGTTGTCAAATAAATTAAACTGTATTATAATTAGGGAATATTGTCTAAAAATAATTGCATTAAAAGATTAAACTAGTTAGTTCAGACTTATTTAAATAGCTGGTTGTTTATTCAAAGTGAGTAATTTAACATAAGAGCAATTCAAAGATAAAAATAGCCATTGTATCAGTACGTTAACATTTGTGCATGACCAAACATATTTAAGCCCAAGTTGTTTCAATGATATTCATTCAATTCATTTTCATATTTAAAGTAAATTTTATTTCTGTTTGTATTTATGCTTTGAATTTATATTTGCTTTCGATTATGAATTCATTATTCAATTCATATGACTGTTCAGGAAGTCTGCGATTAGTTTTGAAACCGAATTAGAAGCTTTTGCTTTTCATCTCAATTCTGTTAAAGAACTAAAAACTAAAATGAAATGAATTACCATAAAAGTTCAAAAATATAACTTTCTCTCTCTCTCTCTCTCTCTCTCTCTCTCTCTCTCTCTCTCTCTCTCTCTTCATTCTTTCTGGTTTGAAAATTTCT